>CM066033.1:926170115-926314634 GCA_033557465.1 Ichthyophis bannanicus
TAGCTCCGGGACCAGGGCAGAATATAATAGACCGTCGGGAAGCAGCTCAGAGAGAATTCCCGAATGAAGACCCCCATTGGGATCCAAATACAGATGAAGGATCCACAGCCCTAGCCCGTTTTCGCCAAGGCTTTTTTACAAGGCCTGAAAAGGGGGGGGCCAAAAAGCTATGAACCTTTCCAAGTTGTAGGAGTTATCCAAGGTATAGATGAGAGCCCAGCAGATTTTCATGAAAGATTAACTGAAGCATACAGAATGTATACTCCCTATGATCCCGAGGCACCAGGAAGTTTATGTATGGTGAATTCTGCTTTTGTAAACCAGTCTCAACCATACATTAGACGTAAATTACAGAAGTTAGAAGGGTTTGCGGGCATGAATGCAACACAGTTACTGGAAGTCGCTCATAAAGTGTATGTGAATCGTGATAATGAAAGGCAGAGAGAATGTGATAGAAAGATGAAGAAGAAAGCTGATTTTTTGGCTGCGGCCATAGTTGAACAGAAAAGGGGAGTGTCCCTAATCGACGGAGCAGAGGAAGAGGGCGGGGTCAAGGCGGAGGCCGGACCCAGAGGCTAGGCGTGAACCAATGCACCTATTGCAGAGAAGAAGGACATTGGAGAGATACGTGCCCGCAACTCGGAGACGCCCAGCAGATGACGACAACGATCATCAGTGGCGAGAAGAAAGACGAGGCTATCCCCGAACCGAGGAGGAGCCAATCGAGAACAATTCCAGCGAGAGAGAGGAGGAGGAGCCATTCAAGCATTGGCCACACCGGCCCATGATGAGAATGACGTGGATTAGGACAGACCGGGCTCCCAGTTTGCTTTAGGTCTCCAGGAGCCTATGGTCGGAATACAAATAGGAGACCAAATTATGGACTTTATGGTTGATACTGGAGCACAACATTCAGTAGTAGACAAAAGATAGCCCCATTTTCTACAAAAGCAGTCACCATTATAGGAGCAACTGGTGCCAAAGCTACAAAGTCTTTTCTTCAGAATCGTATATGCAGTCTAGGAGGACAGCAAATAACTCATCAATTCCTTTACATGCCCGAATGTCCAGTGCCACTACTGGGACGAGATATGTTAGCCAAGCTTCAAGCACAGATATCTTTCTCTGAACAAGGAGAAATGCAAATGACAGTAAAATCCCAAGCCAAACTGCTGACAGTTCCCCGAGAAGAGGAATGGAGGTATTACACTGATGACTCCGTCCAAGACACCTATTTTGAACAAACTTTAAAGAACATCCATGCACCACCTGGAGTATGGGCAGAAGGCAGTCCCCCAGGCCTAGCCAAGCATATAGCTCCAGTGATTGTAACCCTCAAGCCTAGTGCTACACCAGTGCACGTCAACAGTACCCTCTCCCAAGAGCTGCAATTGAAGGCATTCATCGCCACCTACAAAGATTGCTCGAGTATGGCCTACTAAAAGTATGTCAATCCCCATGGAACACTCCACTTTTGCCAGTAAAGAAACCTGGGACAGATGACTACCGCCCAGTGCAAGATTTAAGAAGAGTAAATGATGCAGTTGAAACTATACATCCAGTTGTACCCAATCCTTACACTCTTCTAGGACTGATACCTGCTGAAGCTACCCATTTCACTGTACTGGATTTAAAGGATGCATTCTTTTGCATAAGATTAGCCCCTGTAAGTCAAATATTGTTTGCATTTGAATGGCAGGACCCCATCTCTGGAAGAGGGGGCCAACTCACCTGGACAAGATTACCTCAAGGATTCAAGAATTCGCCTACCATCTTTAGTGCCGCACTGAATCAAGACCTTTCAAGCTATCCAGTAGCCCCGGGGAAGAGAGTGCTTCTCCAATACGTGGATGATCTGTTGATAGCTGCCATATCAGAAAATGAATGCATACTAGCCACCAAAGATCTCTTGCAGTTACTAGATGAAGCTGGATACAAAGTTTCCAGAGCCAAAGCACAGCTATGCCAAAAAGAAGTGAAATACTTGGGTTTTCGTATTACCCAAGGAAGCAGAAGATTAGGCAGAGAAAGAAAAGAAGCAGTATGCAGAATTCCAACTCCAACAACCAGAAAGCAAGTCAGAGCCTTTCTGGGAGCGGCAGGATATTGCCGAATCTGGATACCCAACTTTGCTCAAATTGCCAAACCACTGTATGAAGCCACAAAAGGAGAAGAGAAGTCACCACTGGAGTGGGGACTTGAGCAGGATACAGCCTTCCAGAAATTAAAGGAAAAACTGATGTCATCACCAGCACTTGGACTACCAGATGTCCACAAGCCTTTCCACTTGTTTGTACATGAAGCACAGGGAAATGCCTTAGGCATGTTGACTCAGAAATTGGGAAATTGGGAGCGACCTGTAGCATACCTATCGAAACAATTGGACCCTGTGGCCAAAAAGATGGCCACCATGCCTGAGAGCAGTTGCAGCTACAGCGCTACTAGTGAGTGAAGCAGACAAACTCACACTAGGACAGAACATACGAGTCACCGTGCCACATGCAGTCCTTGCCCTTAATGGAACAAAAAGCAAATTATTGGCTCACCAATTCCCGAATGCTGAAGTACCAGAGCATGTTATGTGAAAACCCACAGATACAACTTGAAGTGAGCCATGCCTTGAACCCAGCCACCTTGATACCCGTCAGTGAAGAACTCCCAGAACATGACTGTATCGAAGTTATGGAAACTGTGTTCTCCAGTCGACCTGACTTGACAGATGTGCCCATAGACAATCCTGACCAGATCTATTACGTTGATGGGAGCAGTCTCATCCTTGATGGACGACGCTGTGCCGGATATGCAGTCGTCACTCAACACGAAGTAGTTGAATCATCAGCTCTAGCCTCAGGCACATCAGCCCAGAAAGCCGAATTGATAGCACTCACCAGAGCATTGCTGTTAGGAGAAAAACTTGTGCTAAATGTATATACAGATTCCAAATATGCCTTCACCACTTTGCATGCCCATGGAGCTCTCTATAAAGAACGAGGGCTCATCACATCTGGAGGAAAATCAGTCAAATATGGTCCCGAGATATTGATGTTACTTGATGCAGTTTGGGCCCCAACACGTGTAGCTGTCATGCACTGCAGAGGACATCAAGCTGGAAAAGGAGAAGTTGCCCGAGGAAATAGATTTGCAGATGCCTCAGCACGACAAGCAGCTATGACAGGACAAATTGCCCCACAAGCTATGCCAATGCAAGCAGCATTGTTTCCAGTACCTTTGAATCTATGGACACCACGATATACCACCAAAGAATTGGATTACTACTGTAACAAGGAAGACGGAGTACTGAAAGATGGATGGATTGAGCTGCCACCAGAAGAGGGCAGTCAACCCCCTGGACGAATAGTAATTCCTGAACTGTTAGGACCATCCTTTGTCAAAGCTTTCCACGAAGCCACCCACTATGGGAAGAGTGCTATGGAAAAGGCACTCAGACCACATTTCTACATCCCTCTGATGACAACCATATCAGCCTCAGTATCACGTCAATGTCTAACCTGTGCCAAAAATAATGCCAAGCAAGGCCTTATCACGGCACCCCGAGTTCAGTCAGGAGGTGTCACCCCCATGCACAACCTCCAAGTTGATTTTACCGAAATGCCAAAAGCCAATGGATACCATTATCTATTAGTATTAGTTTGTACTTTCTCTGGGTGGGTAGAAGCCTTCCCAACCAGAACTGAGAAAGCCCGAGAAGTTACCAAGTTTTAATGAGAGAGATTGTTCCTAGGTTTGGAATTCCAGCAGTAATAGGGTCAGACAATGGACCCTCATTTGTCTCCCAAGTTACTCAGCAGTTAGCAAAAGCTTTGCAGATACAATGGAAACTCCACACTGCATACAGACCCCAGAGTTCAGGGAAAGTTGAGCGAATGAATCGTACCCTAAAAGCCCAAATGTCCAAGCTTTGTCAGGAGACACACTTGAAGTGGCCCCAAGTACTCCCAATAGCTTTACTCAGAATACACTCAGCTCCTGTAAAGTCAACAGGATTTTCCCCTTTTGAAGTTTTGTATGGTAAACCCCCACCAATAGTGCAGGGAGTCAAAGGAAGTTTAGCCCAGATTGGTTCAGAAGTAACCAGACAAGAACTCCTAGCTCTTAGTTTTGTTCTGCAGACTCTCCATGCGTGGATCCAAGACCAGTTGCCTATCAACTTGACGGAACCCTTGCATCCCTATCAGCCTGGTACCTCGGTGTGGATCAAAGATTGGAAGAAGACACCGTTGGAACCCCATTGGAAGGGACCGTACACCGTCATCCTGTCTACCCCAACTGCAGTAAAGGTAGCCGAGATCGACGCCTGGATCCACCACAGCAGAGTCAAGCCCACCGCTGATCCTGAACCTGAGCAGTGGACAGCAGAACAGCATCTTGATGCACCCTTGCGAGTTACTCTGAGACGGCAACCAGCAGCTTAGACACTTCATCACAAGTGCTTTGCAGTAGCCAAGTCTTTCGAAGAGGATTGCTGTTTTCCAGGCAGCAACAGTTTTGTTTCAACGAACCCCATTTGCGTGTGATTTGACACACTACTTTGATACTATATTGAACCATACTTCAACACCAACTGAATTGCTAAGTTGGTTAATGTGTACTGGACAACTTGAGGATCTTCAATCAACACTCAGCACCCGTTAAATTGCTTCATTAGCAAACGGGACGAAGAATAAAAGACCATCGTGATCAAGATCAGCAAGCTGAGGATTCAGAAGAACTCCAATCAACATCAACATGTATCTTTGCTTTGCTTTACCTTGGTTGTCTTATTTGGAGGTTTTGAACAGACTTATGCTTTACCTCCATGCACTGCCTGCATTACCTCTACTCGAACTGGACTGAAAGTAACTCAGACTTTGCTTTATCATTCTTACTATACCTGCAAGGGAACAGTAACTCGGTGTATCTATAACACCACTGAACTAAATGTTTGCACTCATGGTAAAATCAAAGCATGCTATAATCCGCATCAGAATCCATCCTATTACACGTTGGAAATAAGATGGAAGGATGCAGATGGACCTATACTAGCTGCTACACCACCACTTAAAGACATTACTAAACCTGCTGTTTTGAATTTTGATGCATGTAATGCCATTAATAGAGATAGTTATTCCACCTGTGGTACATGGGAGAAAGCGTATCGAAATGACCATAAGTATATGTGTCCAGAAGGTGCCACAGGATGGAGGAAGTGTACAGGTAAAAAGGAACCAGGCTATAGTACTGCACCAGCAGCAGACTACTATTGCCCGTATTGGGGATGTGTTTTTTATGCTACCTGGAACACTGGTATAACTGATGAGAAAATAGATAAACGAATGGCTACCTTAACCAAGCCAAACACAAATGATAAATGTCAGAAAGATGCTTGCAACCCTTTACACTTACGAATACACAACCCCCATGCATGGAAACAAGGATACAAGTTTGGTTTACGTATTGCCGGAGGGGCAATAGATCCAGGAACCATTGTATATATCAGATTGAATACCCAAGCCCACAAGTCCTCCAAATATCATATTCATAATACCTTTTATGAAGCCATGCATGTAAATAAGTTTGAGATCCCTCATCCTTCACAGAATTTATTTTTAGAATTAGCCGGAGCAGTAGTATCTAGTCTTAAGATCTCAGATTGCTATTTCTGTGGCGGAACCCAAATGGGCGACCAGTGGCCATGGGAAGCCCAAGAATTGAATTACTCAATGACTTATAACCAGACTGAATTACATAAGACTACCAGTGAGTGGGTGTTAGCACACTCAATCGTTGGACGTCTTTGCTATACCAGAACTGGACCCCAGTTCACCCAAAAGGTAGGACAGCTGGTCTGTCTTAGCCAGAAATACTATAATGCCACGACCAAAAAGATAGCATGGTGGTCAGGACTCAAACATCCTGAACCTCCTAACCCATTAGCTAGATTTCCTGAACTTGCTGGTTTATGGACTAACCTTGCCAAAGTCCAAGCCTGGCAAGCCCCACCTGGCCTATATTGGATCTGTGGAAACCGAGCATATGCACAACTCCCGCCACACTGGGGAGGAGCATGTGTCTTAGGAACCATCAGACCTTCTTTCTTTCTTTTAAACACTGAACATGGAGAACAATTAGGATACCCTGTATATACTACACACCGACACAAGCGAGCATTAAGACAGAAAAGAGAAGCCTTACAGATAGGCAAGTGGGAGAAGTGGCAGGGTGATGATTGGCCACCAGAAAGAATTATTGAGTATTATGGGCCTGCCACTTGGAATGATGATGGTATGTGGGGCTACCGAACCCCAGTCTATATGATTAATCGTATTATCCGCTTACAAGCAGTAGTTGAAATAATAACCAATGAAACTAGTCATGCTCTTACGCTCTTAGCTAGACAAAGTACTCAGATGCGCACTGCTATATATCAGAACCGCTTAGCTCTTGATTATTTGTTAGCAGCTGAAGGAGGAGTATGTGGTAAATTGAATTTAACTAATTGCTGTTTAAAAATAGATGATAAGGGTCAAGTAGTTGAAGAAATTGCTAAAGATATGCAAAGACATGCTTATGTGCCAGTACAGACTTGGCACTCATTGAAGTTTCCTAACTGGTTTGCTAACCTCTTTTCATGGGTGGGAGGATTTAAAACTTTCATTGTTTTAGTACTAATTCTTGTTGCTGTTATTCTCTTGTTACCATGTTTAATCCCATGTTGTATGCGTTCCATTCATAATGCTATTGAGAGTACAGTAGAGCGGAAGACCGCAACTAAAATAATGGCTTTATACAAGGCCAGCCCTAGTCGAAATCCTTCAATCATGATGTGATTCTTCTAAAGGTGATTTAACTCTCACACCTTATTAAGTAATAGGGTGAGATTAATCAAAGGGGGGAATGTGGCAGGTGAAGGCCTGTGATCCACGGTGTCTGACATAAGCAGGCCAGCATGGCTAGCTTGACCTGTAAGTGAAGCCTGTGGAGAGGCCCATAGGATTGCACATCCCCCAATATGCTGCTATTGTAAGATAGAACTCAGTAGAAGTATTGAATTAGCTGAGATAAGCAGAACTGCAGAGCTGAAAGATGGAAAAATACAGAAAAACATGTTTAAAAGTTACTGATAAGAAAAAGTACATCTGAAAGGAATATTGTGGCAGGTGCAGGCCTGTGACCCACAGTGTCCAAACATAAGCAGGCCAGCATGGCTAGCTTGACCTGTAAATGAGGCCTGTGGAGAGGCATATAGGATTGCACATCCCCCAATATGCTGCTATTGTAAGATAGAACTCAGTAGAAGTATTGAATTAGCTTAGGTAAGCAGAACTGCAGTATTGAAAGATAGAAAAATACAGAAAATACATGTTTAAAAGTTACTGATAAGAAAAAGTACATCTGCAAAGAAATAATTGGGAGTGCTGACAGATGAGTTGCAGAGCCCAGCTCCTCTGCATGTACAAATTGGTTCTATGGCCTTGAGAGTGTGAAAGTAACAAGTTGATGAACTGACCATTGTAATTGGGACTAGAAGGGGGGTATGCAGGTGTCATGCCCACTGGAGGGACATAATTGGATAAACTTATCAGTACCGGGACCAATAGAAGAGGTACGGGAGGTACGGGAGGTTACCGGGACCAATGAAATGTTTTTCTATACCTAGAATGGAACAGAAGTCTATAAAAGTTGTTGTAATGCTTGAAAACTTTGCTCAGCCATTTTGAAATTGACTGGTTCGAGACTTGTGCACAAATAAATGATTTGGACCTTCTGAATAGACTCCTGGTATCATTGGTTTGTCTGCGCTTTGCTGCTACATATTCCTTGGTGCGTTGGCCGGGAAGTTGTGGAATCAAAGTGTATATAGGGCAATATACCACGACTTTCCGCCTCTATAGGCTTGGTCCTGCCGGGATCGCGCCCTTCCGACGAGGGCTGCTCCCTGGCGCCACCGGTCCCTTGTATCGGAGGGAGCTGGTCGGACCTCGGCGGGTGACGAGCCCGGCTGGAGTCAACGCCTCGAACCCGAGTGAGGGGAGTCCGAGGTCCAACTCATGCGCCTGCTTGGGAGGTTTGAGGACCGGATCCGGTGAGTATAGTTTTGATTTTGGGTCTAGACAGAAATAGAAAGCGCAGTACTGCCATTGGAACTTGGAACTTTGGAATTTGTAATCTCGAGATATTGGGAATTGGTAAGAGAGCATGATCAACTCTCAAGGAAGGGCCGAGTAACCCCGCATGGGAATTCGCCGGGTGAAACCCCCATCCTTTTTGTAATTTGGAAATTGGAAAAGACTAGTCAGAATAGATAGAAACGAATGCATTCTGGGATACGTTGCTAGCATGATTGTGTGAACGAAGTGTGAATGAGAGGTCTGGCAGCACGGACCAAGTGAAGGCGGACCCCTGAGTAGCGCATTTCCTGACCGGGCGACCGCGTTCAGGTCGCAAAAAGGGGGAAGCGATTGTCGTCTTGTCTTGTTATTTGTACTCCTTATACGTTTCCAGGGCCGTGAGGACCCCTTACCCACGGTCCGCCCTCCTTTTCCCTTCTGTCTGTTGTTGCGCGCACACATCGAAATGGGAGGGGCGGGGTCTACTAGAAACACTCCATTAGAATGTATGATCGCACATTTTAAAGAGGGATATTCAGGAGATTATGGTATTAAAATGACAGCAGCCTGTTTGCAGATTTTGTGTACTAGGGAGTGGCCCGATCTAGACCCCATCTGGCCCCGAGAGGGAACGTTCACTGTAGAGATTATTCAGTCAATACACCGTAGAGTGCGGATAGCGCACCCCGATCAGTACCCCTATATAGATTCTTGGTTAAGTATTTGTGAAGATCCGCCCTCCTGGGCGCAGCGCTGTTATGAGGAACAGTGCAGAATAATGTTAGCTAAAACAGATTCTAGACAGAAAACGGAACAGCCTAGAATGAAAGAGCAGGATAAGAAAGCCAGAAAGAAGCCCATCCTGGCAGATCCTGATTCCCCAGAAATAATTCTCAGGCAGCCCCAAACCCCAGGTCCAGTAAGAGTAGCCCGGCGTCCTGCCCCAGAACCCCAGAGACGGCCAGAGCCGAGGCGGGACCCAACCCCTGATCCCCCTCCCGGAGGAGAAAAAGAGGAAGAACTAGTGGAAAAAGAAGAGGAGGACATAAAAAGCGAGTCAGAAGTGGAGATAGAAGAAGGAGAAAGAGAGAATCCCCCAGATGAGGAGGACAATGTACAAATAATTGAGAAAGCTAGTGCTAGCACTAGCACGCCAGTGAGAGAGAAACCCAAAGCAAAACCTGTTGAGAAAAAGAAAGTGACTCCTGCAAAGGCAACGACGATAACCCTTAGATCCCAAAAGACACCTATGGCAGCCAAACTGTTTCCCTTACGGCAAGTCCCGGGAGTGCCCGTAAAGAATGATAATGATGAAGTGGTAGCGGGACCCCTAACTTATGTGTATATCCCTTTCTCTACAACTGATTTATTAAATTGGAGGTCGCATTACGCCTCCTATACTAGTAAGCCCCAGGAGCTGACAGAATTAGTAACTAGTATTATGGAAACTCACCAACCCACTTGGCCAGATTGCCGTCAGCTCCTGACCACCCTATTCACGACAGAAGAGCGAGCAAGAATTAGAAAAGCAGCTATTGAATGGATGGCAGAGAACCCTGTAGCTCCGGCACAGGGGCAGAATATAATAGACCGTCGGGAAGCAGCTCAGAGAGAATTCCCGAATGAAGACCCCCAATGGGATCCAAATACAGATGAAGGATCCACAGCCCTAGCCCGTTTTCGCCAAGGCTTCTTACAAGGCCTGAGAAGGGGGGGCCAAAAAGCTATGAACCTTTCCAAAGTTGCAGGAGTTATCCAAGGGATAGATGAGAGCCCAGCAGATTTTTATGAGAGATTAACTGAAGCATACAGAATGTATACTCCCTATGATCCCGAGGCACCAGGAAGTTTATGTATGGTGAATTCTGCTTTTGTAAACCAGTCTCAACCAGACATTAGACGCAAATTACAGAAGTTAGAAGGGTTTGCGGGCATGAATGCAACACAGTTATTGGAAGTCGCTCATAAGGTGTATGTGAATCGTGATACTGAAAGACAGAGAGAATGTGATAGAAAGATGAAGAAGAAAGCTGATTTTTTGGCTGCGGCCATAGTGGAACAGAAAAGGGGAGGTGTCCCTAGTCGAAGGAGTAGAGGAAGAGGGCGGGGTCAAGGCGGAGGCCGGACCCAGAGACTAGGCGTGAACCAATGCGCCTATTGCAGAGAGGAAGGACATTGGAGAGATACGTGCCCGCAACTCGAAGACGCCCAGCATGATGACGACAGCAGCCATCAGTGGCAAGAAGAAAGACGAAGCTATCCCCGAAGCCGAGGAGGAGTCAATCGAGAACAATTCCAGCGAGAGAGAGGAGGAGCCATTCAAGCATTGGCCACACCAGCCCATGACGAGAATGACGTGGATTAGGACAGACCGGGCTCCAAGTTTGCTTTAGGTCTCCAGGAGCCTATGGTCTGAATACAAATAGGAGACCAAATTATGGACTTTATGGTTGATACTGGAGCACAACATTCAGTAATAGACAAAAAGATAGCCCCATTCACTACAAAAGCAGTCACCATCATAGGAGCAACTGGTGCCAAAGCCACAAAGTCTTTTCTTCAAAACCGAATATGCAGTCTGGGAGGACAGCAAGTAACTCATCAATTCCTTTACATGCCCGAATGTCCAGTGCCATTACTGGGACGAGATATGTTAGCCAAGCTTCAAGCACAGATATCTTTCTCTGAACAAGGAGAAATGCAAATGACAGTAAATTCCCAAGCCAAACCAGCAGGAGTAATGCTGCTGACAGTTCCCCGAGAAGAAGAATGGAGGTATTACGTTGATGACTCCATCCAAGATACCTATTTTGAACAAACTTTAAAGAACATCGATGCACCACCTGGAGTATGGGCAGAAGGCAGTCCCCCAGGCCTAGCCAAGCATATAGCTCCAGTGATTGTAACCCTCAAGCCTAGTGCTACACCAGTGCACGTCAAACAGTATCCTCTCCCAAGAGCCGCAATTGAAGGCATTCATCGCCACCTACAAAGATTGCTTGAGTATGGCCTACTAAAAGTATGTCAATCCCCATGGAACACCCCACTTTTGCCAGTAAAGAAACCTGGGACAGATGATTATCGCCCAGTGCAAGATTTGAGAAGAGTAAATGATGCAGCTGAAACCATACATCCAGTTGTACCCAATCCTTACACCCTCCTAGGACTGATACCTGCTGAAGCTACCCATTTCACTGTACTGGATTTGAAAGATGCATTCTTTTGCATAAGATTAGCCCCTGTAAGCCAAATATTGTTTGCATTCGAATGGCAGGACCCCATCTCTGGAAGAGGGGGCCAACTTACCTGGACAAGATTACCCAAAGGATTCAAGAATTCACCTACCATCTTTAGTGCTGCACTGAATCAAGACCTTTCAAGCTATCCAGTAGCCCCGGGAAAGAGAGTGCTTCTCCAATACGTGGATGATCTGTTGATAGCTGCCGTATCAGAAGGTGAATGTATACTAGCCACCAAAGATCTCTTGCAGTTACTAGATGAAGCTGGATACAAAGTTTCCAGAGCCAAAGCACAGCTATGCCAAAAAGAAGTGAAATACTTGGGTTTTCGTATCACCCAAGGAAGCAGAAGATTAGGCAGAGAAAGAAAAGAAGCAGTATGTAGAATTCCAACTCCAACAACCAGAAAGCAAGTCAGAGCCTTTCTGGGTGCAGCAGGATACTGCCGAATCTGGATACCCAACTTTGCCCAAATTGCCAAACCACTGTATGAAGCCACGAAAGGAGAAGAAAAGTCACCGCTGGAGTGGGGACTTGAGCAGGATACAGCCTTCCAGAAGTTAAAAGAAGAATTGATGTCATCACCAGCACTTGGACTACAAGATGTCCACAAACCTTTCCACTTGTTTGTACATGAAGCACAGGGAAATGCCTTAGGCATGTTGACTCAGAAATTGGGAAATTGGGAGCGACCTGTAGCCTACCTATCGAAACAATTGGACCCTGTGGCCAAAGGATGGCCACCTTGCTTGAGAGCAGTTGCAGCTACAGCGCTACTAGTGAGTGAAGCAGACAAACTCACATTAGGACAGAACATACGAGTCACTGTGCCACATGCAGTCCTTGCCCTTATGGAACAGAAAGCAAATTATTGGCTCACCAATTCCCGAATGTTGAAGTACCAGAGCATGTTATGTGAAAACCCACAGATACAACTTGAAGTGAGCCATGCCTTGAATCCAGCCACCTTGATACCTATCAGTGAAGAACTCCCAGAACATGACTGTATCGAAGTCATGGAGACTGTGTTCTCCAGCCGACCTGACTTGACAGATGTGCCCATAGACAATCCTGACCAAATCTATTATGTTGATGGGAGCAGTCTCATCCTTGATGGACGACGCTGTACCGGATATGCAGTCGTCACTCAACATGAAGTAGTTGAATCATCAGCCCTAGCCTCAGGCACATCAGCCCAGAAAGCCGAATTGATAGCACTTACCAGAGCATTGTTGTTAGGAGAAAAACTTGTGCTAAATGTATATACAGATTCCAAATATGCCTTCACTACCTTGCATGCCCATGGAGCTCTCTATAAAGAAAGAGGACTCATCACATCCGGAGGAAAATCAGTCAAATATGGTCCCGAAATATTGATGTTACTTGATGCAGTATGGGCCCCAACACGTGTAGCTGTCATGCATTGCAGAGGACATCAAGCAGGAAAAGGAGAAGTTGCCCGAGGGAATAGATTTGCAGATGCCTCAGCACGACAAGCAGCTATGACAGGACAAATTGCCCCACAAGCTATGCCAATGCAAGCAGCATTGTTTCCAGTACCCTTGAATTTATGGACACCACGATATACCACCAAAGAAATGGATTACTACTGTAACAGAGAAAATGGAGTACTGAAAGACGGATGGATTGAGCTGCCACCAGATGAGGGCAGTCAACCTCCGGGAAGAATAGTAATTCCTGAATTGTTAGGACCAGCCTTTGTCAAAGCTTTCCACGAAGCTACCCACTATGGAAAAAGTGCCATGGAAAAAGCACTCAGACCACATTTCTACATCCCTCTGATGACAACCATATCAGCTTCAGTAGCACGACAATGTCAAACTTGTGCCAAGAATAATGCCAAGCAAGGCCTTATTACAGCACCCCGAGTTCAGTCAAGAGGTGTGACCCCCATGCACAACCTCCAAGTTGATTTCACCGAAATGCCAAAAGCCAATGGGTACCATTACCTATTAGTATTAGTTTGTACTTTCTCTGGGTGGGTAGAAGCATTCCCAACCAGAACTGAGAAAGCCCGAGAAGTTACCAAAGTCTTAATGAGAGAGATTGTCCCCAGATTTGGAATCCCAGCAATAATAGGGTCAGACAATGGACCCTCATTTGTCTCCCAAGTTACTCAGCAGTTAGCAAAAGCTTTGCAGATACAGTGGAAACTCCACACTGCATACAGACCCCAGAGTTCAGGGAAAGTTGAGCGAATGAATCGTACCTTGAAAGCCCAAATGTCCAAGCTTTGTCAGGAGACACACTTGAAATGGCCCCAAGTGCTCCCCATAGCTTTATTCAGAATACGCTCAGCTCCTGTAAAGTCAACAGGATTTTCCCCTTTTGAAGTTTTGTATGGTAAACCCCCACCAATAGTGCAGGGAATCAAAGGAAGTCTAGCCCAAATTGGTTCAGAAATAACCAGACAAGAACTCCTAGCTCTTAGTTTTGTTCTGCAGACTCTCCATACGTGGATCCAAGACCAGTTGCCTATCAACTTGACGGAACCCTTGCATCCCTACCAGCCTGGTACCTCGGTGTGGATCAAAGATTGGAAGAGGACACCGTTGGAACCCCATTGGAAGGGACCGTACACCGTCATCCTGTCTACCCCAACTGCAGTAAAGGTAGCCGAGATCGACGCCTGGATCCACCACAGCAGAGTCAAGCCCGCCGCCGATCCTGAACCAGAGCAGTGGACAGCAGAGCAGCATCCTGATGTACCCTTGCGAGTTACTTTGAGACGGCAACCAGCAGCATAGACACTTCATCCCAAGTGCTTTGCAGTAGCCAAGTCTTTCGAAGAGGATTGCTGTTTTCCATGCAGCAACAGTTTTGTTTCAACGAACCCAATTTGTGTGTGATTTGACACACTACTTTGAGACTACATTGACTAAGCCAGACTTCACAAGCCAACTGAAATTGCTAATAAGTTGGTTAATGTGCACTGGACATCTTGAGAATCTTCAATCAACACTCAGCACCCGTTAAATTGCTTCATTAGCAAACGGGACGAAGAATAAAAGACCGTCGTGATCAAGATCAGCAAGCTGAGGATTCAGAAGAACTCCAATCAACATCAACATGTACCTTTGTTTTTGCTTTGCTTTGGTTGCCTTCTTTGGAGGTTTTGAACTGACTTATGCTCTACCTCCATGCACTGCTTGCATTACTTCTACTAGAACTGGACTGAAAGTAACTCAGACTTTGCTTTACCATTCTTACTATACCTGCAAGGGGACAGTAACCCGGTGCATCTATAACACCACTGAACTAAATGTTTGCACTCATGGCAAAATTAAAGCATGCTATAATCCGCATCAGAATCCATCCTATTACACGTTGGAAATAAGATGGAAGGATGCAGATGGACCTATATTAGCTGCTACGCCACCACTTAAGGACATTACTAAACCTGCTGTTTTGAATTTTGATGCATGTAATGCTATTAATAGAGATAGTTATTCCACCTGTGGTACATGGGAGAAAGCGTATCGAAATGACCATAAGTATATGTGTCCAGAAGGTGCCACGGGATGGAGAAAGTGTACAGGTAAAAAGGAACCAGGCTATAGTACTGCCCCAGCAGCAGACTACTATTGCCCGTATTGGGGATGTGTTTTTTATGCTACCTGGAACACTGGTATAACTGATGAGAAAATAGATAAACGGATGGCTACTCTAACCAAGCCAACCACAAATGATAAATGTCAGAAAGATGCTTGCAACCCCTTACACTTGCGTATACATAATCCCCATGCATGGAAACAAGGATACAAGTTTGGTTTACGTATTGCTGGAGGAGCAATAGATCCAGGGACCATTGTGTATATCAGATTGAATACCCAAGCCCACAAGTCATCTAAATATCATATTCATAATACTTTTTATGAAGCCATGCATGTAAATAAGTTTGAGATCCCTCACCCCTCACAGAATTTATTTCTAGAGTTAGCCGGAGCAGTAGTATCTAGTCTTAAGATCTCAGATTGTTATTTCTGTGGTGGAACCCAAATGGGAGATCAATGGCCATGGGAAGCCCAAGAATTAAATTATTCTATGACTTACAACCAGACTGAATTACACAAGACTACCAGTGAATGGGTGTTAGCGCACTCAATCGTTGGACGTCTTTGCTATGCCAGAACTGGACCCCAGTTCACCCAAAAGGTAGGACAGCTGGTCTGTCTTAGCCAGAAGTACTATAATGCCACGACCAGAAAGACAGCTTGGTGGTCAGGAATTAGACATCCTGAACCTCCTAACCCATTAGCCAGATTTCCTGAACTTGCTGGTTTATGGACTGACCTTGCCAAAGGCCAAGCCTGGCAAGCCCCACCTGGCCTATATTGGATCTGTGGAAACCGAGCATATGCACAACTCCCGCCACACTGGGGAGGAGCATGTGTCTTAGGAACCATCAGACCTTCTTTCTTCCTGTTAAACACTGAACATGGAGAACAATTAGGATACCCTGTATACACTACTCACAGACACAAAAGAGCATTGAGACAGAAAAGAGAAGCCTTACAGATAGGTAAGTGGGAGAAGTGGCAAGGTGATGATTGGCCACCAGAAAGAATTATTGAGTATTATGGACCTGCCACTTGGAATGATGATGGTATGTATGGTTATCGCACCCCAATTTATATGATCAATCGTATTATTCGCTTACAAGCAGTAGTTGAGATAATAACTAATGAGACTAGTCATGCACTTACACTTTTAGCTAGACAAAGTACACAGATGCGCACTGCGATATATCAGAACCGCTTAGCACTTGATTATTTGCTAGCAGCTGAAGGAGGAGTATGTGGTAAACTGAACTTAACCAATTGCTGTTTGAAAATAGATGATAAAGGTCAAGTAGTTGAAGAAATTGCTAAAGATATGCAAAGACATGCTTATGTGCCAGTACAGACTTGGCACTCATTGAAATTTCCTAATTGGTTTGCTAACCTCTTTTCATGGGTGGGAGGATTTAAGACTTTCATCGTATTGGTACTAATCCTTGTTGCAGTTATTTTCTTATTACCATGTTTAATCCCATGTTGTATGCGTTCCATTCATAACACTATTGATAGTACAGTAGAGCGGAAGACTGCAACAAAAATCATGGCTTTATATACAGCTAGTCCTGGTAGAAATCCTTTAATCAGGATGTGATTCTTCAGAAAGTGATTTAATTCTCACACCTTATTAAGTAATAGGGTGAGATTAATCAAAGGGGGGAATGTGGCAGGTGCAGGCCTGTGACCCACAGTGTCCAAACATAAGCAGGCCAGCATGGCTAGCTTGACCTGTAAATGAGGCCTGTGGAGAGGCATATAGGATTGCACATCCCCCAATATGCTGCTATTGTAAGATAGAACTCAGTAGAAGTATTGAATTAGCTTAGGTAAGCAGAACTGCAGTATTGAAAGATAGAAAAATACAGAAAATACATGTTTAAAAGTTACTGATAAGAAAAAGTACATCTGCAAAGAAATAATTGGGAGTGCTGACAGATGAGTTGCAGAGCCCAGCTCCTCTGCACGTACAAATTGGTTCTATGGCCTTGAGAGTGTGAAAGTAACAAGTTGATGAACTGACCATTGTAATTGGGACTAGAAGGGGGGTATGCAGGTGTCATGCCCACTGGAGGGACATAATTGGATAAACTTATCAGTACCGGGACCAATAGAAGAGGTACGGGAGGTACGGGAGGTTACCGGGACCAATGAAATGTTTTCCTATACCTAGAATGGAACAGAAGTCTATAAAAGTTGTTGTAATGCTTGAAAACTTTGCTCAGCCATTTTGAAATTGACTGGTTCGAGACTTGTGCACAAATAAATGATTTGGACCTTCTGAATAGACTCCTGGTATCATTGGTTTGTCTGCGCTTTGCTGCTACAATATAATTGGGAGTGCTGACAGATGAGTTGCAGAGCCCTGCTCCTCTACATGCACAAATTGGTTATATGGCCTTGAGAGTGTGAAAGTAACAAGTTGATGAACTGACCATTGTAATTGGGACTAGAAGGGGGGTATGCAGGTGTCATGCCCACTGAAGGGACATAATTGGATAAACTTATCAGTACCGGCACCAATGGAAGGGGTACGGGAGGTACGGGAGAGTACCGGGACCAATGAAATGTTTTTCTATACCTAGAATGGAACAGAAGTCTATAAAAGTTGTTGTAATGCTTGAAAACTTTGCTCAGCCATTTTGAAATTGACTGGTTCGAGACTTGTGCACAAATAAATGATTTGGACCTTCTGAACAGACTCCTGGTATTATTGGTTTGTCTGCGCTTTGCTGCTACAGATGTGTATAAACTGCTATTTACCCACACAAATGATTTGTTTTCCTATTTTCATTTATCCCTCCTGGCATATCTCTCTCTCCTGCTGATACTCCTCATCCTCTGCTTTAACATAAAGTCCATATAAAATTCATTCCTGAAATCATTTGGGTGAATTTGTGCTAAATTATGGTGGCTATGGCACTCATGGAGTGGAGGAGTAGCCTAGTGGTTAGAACACTGGCTTGGTAACCAAGCAACCAGGGTTCAATTCACACTAGCACTCCTTGTGGCCTTGGGTAAGTCACTTAACCCTCCATTGCCTCAAAAGAAAGACCTGGCAATCTACTTCCAGTGACACTGCCAAGAAAACCCAGGAGCTTCTGGGTTGCCAGGAGTCAGGACTAACTCAAAGGCATACATTGCATTGCATGGCAATCATACAGTGGCATTAAGCCTTAGCTTATGTGCTTTTCAGTTACAGCTATAACTTTATTCTAACATACCTCTTGTGAGTAAACAGAGCATTTAGCTTTGAGTAAGAAGTCCTGGACTCTGCCACTGACTCTATGTATAGCCCTGAATAGGTCATGCTGTCTACCTGTTCCTCTGGGACATACATAAAAACAAGGGTCCTGATATTTAAAGCGATTTAATGTGGCTAGCAGACCTAACATGGTTCTTGCTGCTGAATATCTGCGGGTGCTGCCACGGCATGCCCCAAAGCTACCTGGCTAGTATCGCGGCATTCCAGGGCAGGAGCAGGGTGGCACCTGGGAATGACCAGGCAATGGCAATATTTAGCTGCTGCACAGTTGTCCCTAAGTGGAGAAAATTAGGCACAGTAAAGTCCATCCTATTTTCCCCTCCGAAGCTAACAGCAGCAGCTGAATATCACCACTGCCTGGTTTCCTTCGGCGCTATCCGATTGACCCAGATATTCAATGCAAGTGGCCAGATATAGCCTTGGCATTGAATATCTGGGTCTAAGGTTCAGCGATGATGGCTAGCTGCTTTAGAACGACTAGCCGCCACTGCTGAATATCGAGCTAAAGGAATTTATCTTAAGCTGATTTCCCTTGTTAACATACCTTCCCCTTTACATTTAGATCTCCTTCTCTATAAAGGCAATGTCCAAAAGCCATTTAGCTGGATAAATAGGTTGTCTGAAAATTGACTCCCTTTCACTCTGTACAGGGTCTATTTACCCAGGGCTGGTGCAAGGGTATTGGGCGCCCTAGGAAGACATTCAGCCTTACCTCCTCTCTTCCCAAAAAGCAGCGGACCCACCAGGGATCTGTGCTGGGTCCGCTGCTTTTTTGACATATTCATAAATGACCTGGAAAGTGGAATAATGAGTGAGGTTATCAAATTTTTATTTATTTTAGCTGTATTTATATCCTGCTTTATACTGGGTCAAAGTGGTCAATTGGGAGATACATTTAACATGAGGGTATATGACACACATATGCTAATACTTACAGGAAACATGGGCAATGGAGGGTTAAGTGGCTTGCCCAAGACCACAAGGAGTGCCTATAGGACTAGAAATCCCAGTCTCTCCGGCCTGAGATTGCTGTCCCCAGGTGGGACTTGAACCCCCGACCCTCTGGCCTGAAGTACCTTGTCCTAACCACTAGGCCACTCCTCTCCCGATTTGCAGATGACACAAAACTATTTAAAATTGTTAAAACCCAAGAGGATTGTGGAAAATTGCAAGAGGATCTTGATAAATTGGAAGACTGGGCATCAAAATGGCAGATGAAATTTAATGTGGACAAGTGCAAAGTTATGCACCTAGGGAAGAACAACCCAAACTATGGTTACACGATGCAAGGTTCCACATTAGGAACCCACCACCCAGGAAAAGGATTTAGGCGTCATTGTGGATAACATGTTAAAACCCTCGGCCCAGTGTGCAGCGGCAGCCAAGAGAGCAAATAGAATGCTAGGTATGATAAGGAAAGGAATGGAAAATAAAACAAAAGATATTATAATGCCTCTATACCGTTCCATGGTGAGACCGCACCTTGAATATTGTGTGCAATTCTGGTCGCCGTATCTTAAAAAGGATATAGCGTTATTAGAAAAGGTTCAGAGAAGAGCCACCAAAATGGTAAAGGGGATGGAAGGATACTCCTATGAAGAAAGGCTAAAAAGGTTAGGGCTCTTTAACCTGGAAAAGAGACAGCTGAGGGGAGATATGATAGAAGTCTATAAATTAATGAACGGAGTGGAACGGGTAAACGTAGATCGACTGTTTACGTTATAAGAATATAGGAAGACTAGGGGACATGCAATGAAGCTACAGGGTAAACTATTTAAGACTAATAAAAGGAAATATTTTTTCACTCAACGTGTAATCAAACTCTGGAATTTGTTACCGGAGGATGTAGTAAAGGCTGTTAGTGTAGCTGGGTTTAAAAAAGGTTTGGACAAGTTCCTGAAGGAAAGGTCCTTAAACCATTATTAAGAAGGGATCCAGGATATCAATGCTTGACCTAGTACAAGCATTGCAGAACCTGTGTCTTTTGGGGAAACTGCTAGGTACATATGACCTAGATTGGCCACTGTTGGAAACAGGATACTGGGTTTGATGGACCTTGGTCTGACCCAGTATGGCATATCTTATGTTCTTATGTTCTTATGTCCCATCCCTAGATTTTGATCATTAAACTCAGCACTTATGATAATCCCAATCTTCATCTCTTTTAATCCTTAGCTGGCATTTGGGGAGCAGATCGTCCTCTCAACCAGTACGCTGCTGTAGCTGCCGCTGGATTCCGTGTGTTGATCACAATATGCTTACAACCTTGGCGATCGGTAGTGATATTTCTGGCCTCGTTGATGGTCAATCACTGGTTCCTTAGGTCTTCCTCGATATGTTTGAGCCAAGTTTTCTTTGGTGCTGCTTGTTCAACCCTCCAGCGGATCATCCCAATACCATCCATCCCACAACAATCCCATAAAAATGCATAATCGGATATAATACTTTTAAATATTAAACTTTTCTTTGTGTGTGCCTGCACTTCGTACAGGTAAAAGAATGTGCTGATGGCAATTGCCTTAATGCCCTGATTGTGCATGTGGTGTGTCTTGGTTACATCATCATTCCCAAAGCAATGGCCACATCGGCTATGTCCACTCATGACCCATACATCCTGCTGTAATCGGCAGCGTCACAGCAGTTTGACAGGGGAGAATTGGATCAGGATGCCCCCACATACACATATTGACTGGATATGTGCGTGTGGGTGGGGGGGGGGGGTGGAGGGGGGGTGATGGGAGGCAGAAATATGCCAGTGAGGCAAGAACATAAGAACATAAGATATGCCATACTAGGTCAGACTAAGGTCCATCAAGCCCAGTATCCTGTTTCCAACAGAGGCCAATCTAGGTCACAAGCACCTAGCAGTTTCCCCAAAGGACACAGGTTCCAAAATGCTTGTATTGTGGCAAGCAGATTTCCCAGGTCCCCTTTAATAATGGTTTATGGACCTTCTCTCTAGGAACTTGTCCAAACCTTTTTTTAAACTCAGCTACACTAACAGCTTTTACTGCATCCTCTGGTGACAAATTCCAGAATTTGATTCCGCGCTGAGTGAAAAAATATTTTCTCATATTAATCTTAACTAGGCTACACTGCAGCTTCATTGCATGTCCCCTAGTCTTTCTATATTTTGATGGCACAAATAATCAATCTATGTTTACCCGTTCTACTCCATTCATTAATTTATAGACCTCTATCATATCTCCCCTCAGCCGTCTCTTTTCGAGGTTGAAGAGCCCTAACCTTTTTAGCCTCTCCTTTAGGCAATATGATAACAGTCCACTGTGCTCTTAGCTGCTGAATGACAACCAGGGCCTGTGTGAACTGCTGACCCTTTCATGAGTAAGCTCTTTAGCTATGTGTCACACCCACCTGATCCACATGGAACTCTAAACTATGTAATGTGGTCTGCCAAGTATGAGCTTATTCTAGTACTGGTCCGCAGGCACATACCGGGAAATGGTTACATTGGTCACTCTGCTAAGTCACCCATGGTCTTGAATGTGTGTGTTCATGTATTATGCCCTACCCCTCTGGCAGGACAGATACCATATGTAAGACATGAACGTCAGTTGAACCAGCAGTTCTACAATACAGACCTAACAAGGTGTTCCTCTTCCACACTTGCCTAACATACCTTGTCAGACACATATGTCACAGAGCCTGCAGAGAGCTACGCAGATATAGGCATGTTGCAGCTCATGCCCGCATGCATCCTGACAATGACCACATATATAGACATGGAGTGAAGCACCCACACTCCTACATGGCTGCTCTGTGGCTCCCAACACATGGCCACTGTGTGTGAAAGAAAAGGGTTATGGGTTCAACACTAGCCTGTGGGTCAAGAATGATATATCCAGGTATGTTAACTTTATCCTACATTTCCATAGCTGTATCTGCACGTGTAACCCTCTCCATCTCATCCAGCATGAGCCCTCACAATCTCCAGCAACACTGAGAAGCTGTGGCCATTAACAACATCTAAGAATAAGAGGGAGCATAGAGTCTCCATTGCTTCCACAGCACCTGCCTTTGCTAAACCCTCACACTCACCAGTACCTCAGACAGTCAGAAGCTGCAGCAACACCGGCTGTAGACCCTTGTGTGATGTGTTCACGTGCTAAAGGGTGTGCCTACACAGAGTGGGCATTGACAACATCTAAGCATTAAAGGAGGTCTAAGGGCCAAGTAAGAATGCCAACTTACACCTCTTTTGGACAGTGGAGTCATGTGTGTGTGTGCGTCCAGAGGACTGTGAACTGCAGCAATGCACTATGCATGCATGTGATGCCCAGGCTTTATGAATATGTATACAACATGCTGCACTGTTGGCTATTCTGCAACTCCACATACTGTGTGAGACACCATTTATTTATTTATTTACATTCTCTTATATACTGTGCTATTCTGCATCAGTGCGGTTTACATTGAACAAACTGAAATTACATTGAATAGGGCATTATAACTTGGAGATAACTATTTTATAGGGAACATGGGCTATGGAGAGTTAAGTGGCTTGCCCAAGACCACAAGGAGCACCTGTGGGACTAGAAACCCCAGTCCTTCCGGCCCAAGGTTGCTGTCCTCTAGTGGGATTTGAACCCCCGACCTTCCGGCCTGAAGTACCTTGCCCCAACCACTAGGCCACTCCTCCACTCCACTTACTGGCAGAAGGTTAGTTTTCAGTAAATAGTTACAACCTGTGGGAGTCACTAGCTGACTAGCTGTGCCTCTACACATGCTGTCCCCAAGGCTGCAAGCCTTAAATGTTTCCTAGCTATACAATCCTCAAACCCATCCCCACAGCCTGCCCCTCCATTTACCTCCCAACATGACACTGCTATACAACTCCCATATTCACTGCTGGAGTGAGCTGAGAGGACACAATTTCATTAGGGAGAGCTCCATCACATGTGTGTGTGCAGCCACCCTCACCTCTGACTGAGCCTCCAAGTCTCAAGACACACTTGATTTCATAGGTGAGAGGCCTGATTAATGGCAACTGCCATAATATATCCACAGCAACAACGTCAGCCCCCTTTGTGCTGCTGCAGCCTATTGGGAGCTAGGCTCACAGGTAGGGCTGGCCTCTGTGAATGTCCAATTCAGTCACTTAGTTGGTGAGACAAGAAAGATTTTGTGATGTAGCTGCATGCAATTTGTTCTTATCCTAAGCTGCAGTCACAGAGTGCAATCTGGGGATCTCTTAGCTCCATGCACAGTAAGCGCATACAGACATGTCCGTCTCATTCACAACTGCACCCAATAGATACTCTCTCAACACTGTCTACTGATCATTAACCACAGCATTCAGCAGTACATTGCATATTACTCCAAAACAACAACCTGCCTTATGTTTACAGAGATGACATGCATTTGTTTGCCTGATTGCGACAGTGGGACACTGACCTCTAAATGGTGCGTGCACAATTCAAGCAGGAGGAATTTGCCAGAAGATATTATGTTGGTCTCTGCATTGCCTGCCACTATGTGGGAAGGCAGTGCCTCAAGGTTGGGATGGGGTGGGGGAACAGTCCTGTACATGTTTTGAATGTGCCCCTGGTAGGTGGCATTGCTGGGCAGAGGCTATGTTCAGATGCACAGAAGCTATGAGGGCTTACTCAGTCTCTGCATGTTTCACATCAAAGGCCCTGCATGACAGCCTCACCTACTCTGCATGGGCATCGGGTGTGACAGCCACAAGGACATTATTAGAGTACAAAGCAGCTGGAGATGGCAGTGTATGTGTAGCCAGCAACTGTACCAAACCCATGTCTAACCTGCTATGCTTCCACATGCTCTTTGGGGGAGGGGATTACATCCAAAGTGTGGGAGAGCGCATGTGCTGCACTGGCCATTTTCACAGTGTTCATGGCCAGGGACATGACATAATGTGGGAGTACGAGTATGGCACTATGTTGAATGCTCCCTGTCAAAAGCTGCATAGGGAGATACAGTCTTCTGGTATGTGACAGACGTAGAACACTGTGGGCCAATATGTACTCGCCGCCTGTCTCTGGACCATTTTCCAGTGTTCTTTGAAATGCATTAGCTGTCCTCAAGTTCAAACTAAAAGGGGACACAAATGAGGAGCAGAGGATTCTGGGTATTATCAAAAACAGAGCAGTTGGCACAGGATGTACATGAGTCAGAGGTTAGGTAAATGGCTGAGCCATCTTAACATGGGTCTAGCATGAGCATGGTCTGACTACACCCATCTGTTCACTCTGAGAGCCCACTCTCACTCTGACCGAGCTGTGATCATGTCATGGCTATGTATTCACATAGCGCTATCTAAGCTCTAGCTGCAGTAACATGAGCACTGTTTCTTTAGAAATATAGCAACATGATGGCAGAAAAAGATGACAGTCTATTTAGTCTGCCCTTCTATATTAACTACAATAGTCCTCTTTTTTTAGAGGTCTTCTGTATTTGTCCCATGCTTTCTTGAATTCAGATACTGTCCTTGTTTCTACTACTTCGACTGGGAGACTATTCTATGCATCTACCACTTTTTCTATAAAGAAATATTTCTGCATATTACTCCTGAGTTTATCCCCTTTCACCCTCATCCTATATCCCCTTGTAGCAGAGCTTGCTTTCAATTGAAAGAGACTCTCCTCTTGTGCATTTATGCCATGGAGGCATTTAAACATCTCTATCATATCTCTTCTATCCTGCCTTTCCTCTAACATATTAAGATCTTTAAGTCTGTCCCCATATGGCTTATAATGAAGACCACTAACCATTTTAGTAGCCATTCTCTGCACTGACTCCATCCTGTTTATATCTTTTTGAAGGTGTGGTCTCCTGAATTGCACACAATACTCCAGATGAAGTCACACCAGAGACTTACACAGGCACTATCACCTCCTTTTTTCTGTAGTCCAGTCACTAGCCAGGCTTCTGGATGTCCATACTGTTTGTACAAAACCCACATCTTTATGGTGGCTATGTGTACATGCAGTGGGTGGTGACTAGCAGACCTGGCAGAGATGGTATGTGAATGGATGACACAACTCAGTGTCACACAACATACGAGTGGAGTACCTCAGGGATCTGTGCTGGGTCCGTTACTTTTTAAAATATTCATAAATGACCTGGAAATGGGAATAACAAGTGAGGTAATAAAATTTGGAGATGACACAAAATGATTCAAAGTTGTTAAAACCCCAGAATTGTGAAAAATTGCAAGAGGACCTTGATAAATTGGAAGACTGGACGTGGGCTACTAATTTTCACTTCAGTAATTATTTTTTCTACTGTTTTAACAGATTATACTGGTTAAATGGCGGGTTCTCTCCATCTGAGGCCCCATATTTGTTTATTATATTAACCATTTGGTAAAGCCAAGACACATAGGGGCTTAGCAATTCAGGTAGTATATTTTGTACTTTGAGGTTATTTAAATTTCTTGTGTTTGCCCTTCTGTTTGCTCTAGTTATAGGTCTGTGAGCACTGATTTAGGAGTTCTGACATAGTGGATTCCTGGGTGTAAGCAGAATAGAAGCTACAGTGAGCACCACGTGGCAGGATTCACTTCCAAAGCTGATGTCAGCAGTCCCGATAGTCGACGGTGGCAACATTAATGTGAGAACCAGCACTTGGCTGGACTTTGAGATTTCTTTGCGAGTGCTGCTTCACTGCTACCTGTTGGAGCTGCTGCAACTGTGAAACATGCAGAGACTTTGTTGCCATTGCAGCAAAGATGGCCGAAAGTTGAAAGATCATTCTGTAGCCATTTGGGGTAGTTTCTCCAAATGGGTTAGTTTTGCGCATACTATGGTGGTCGTGAAACTCACTTTTAAGCCAGGGTATGTGGAGTATGATCTTAGTCTCTCAAATTTACTGCCAATGCTCAGCATAATACTTGCCTCGTGCCAAAGAGAACCTCCTGCCGGAGTTCGTAAGATGTAACATTTATGGGTAGTTTGTCAAGATGTGCTTGGAAATTTTTCTTTATCAAGCCTGTGGCTCCCAGTAAAATGGGAAATATTTCTGTATCTTTCTGCCACATTTTCTTGGACTCTGAATGCATTTCTTGGTACTTCAAGATCTTCTGCCTCTCCACGCGATTCACAGAATAATCACTCAGTACCGACACTTCTATTATCAAAGCCGTTCTGGTATTCTTCTCCTTTACCACTATGTCAGGTTTCCCGGCATCCAGTTTCTTATCCATCAGAATGGGAATGCCCCAGGTGATCATAACCTCTTCATTGTCTGTTATTCTCTTAGGGCCCAATTCTGATGCAATTCTGAACCGGACACACAGTGGGAATCGCAATTCTGATCCTGCGGGGCATGTCTAGCCCCACGGGATCAGAATCGTGAACAGTCCTGCACATGCGGGCCGGGACAATGATTCTGTCTGGCCTGCACATGCAGGATTGCACCCGGCTAACTGAGTCAAGGCATTTAAATGGAGCTGCAGCGCCATAGCATCCTGTTGCCATGGCTCCCCGGCTCCATTTAAAATCCGCGATGCCAGCTGCCAACCAAAACAGTACATTCTCCACAGCCCAACCCCAATCCAGCCTCCAAAGGCCAGGGTTGGGCTGCGGGGAATGTCCCCTGGTCCCCTCAGCCCCTTTCACGCCCCAAATTAAACAAAAACGTACAGGGGCATTATTCCACTTTGGAGGTGGAATAACTTCCCCGGCTATTTTGCCGGCCATGGACATACAGGGCCACCCATTTCCCACCCCCAACTAACTTCCCCGCACAACCGGCGGGGAAGTTAGTCGGGGGCTGAAGCCGGTACAAATAGTGGGGATGGACGTCCTGTTGGGACATCCATACCCGCTATTCGTGGTTCAGAATGACCCCCTTAGGGTCATGATCCCAGTGCTTTTCAGGGACAGTGATGTTGTAGTGTTTACAGAGTTTCCAATGGAGAAGGCCTGCTACTTTGTTGTGCCTTTTTGTATAAAAATTTCCACCACTAGAACTTCACAGCCTGCTATTAGGTGAGTCACTGTTTCCAGCTCTTTCTTACAAAATCGGCAGATGTCTGTTGTGCCAGTTTTTTCAATACGCGCCGTAAACCATCTTGTCCGTAATCCACTGTCCTGGGCTGGTTAGGTTTTCCTCTTTGGGGATGATACCAAAATCTGCAATAGAGTAGACACCCGTGAAGATGTAGATAACATGAGAAGTGATACAGAAAAGCTTGAAAAATGGTTGAGAATTTGACAGTTGAGATTTAATGCTAAAAAGTGCAGGGTCATGCATTTGGGATGCAAAAATCCAAGGGAGCAGTATAGTATAGGGGTGAAGTACTTTTGTACACAAAAGAAGAGTCAAACCTAAGGATGATTGTTTCCGATGATCTTAAGATTGCTTAACAGATAGGATACTTGGATGCACAGGAAGAGGAATGGTCAGCAGGAAGAAGGAGGTCAGGGCAGGCCTGTCCACTAGGCAGGCTAGGCGGCCACCTAGGGCAGCAGATCTCTTCAGAACACATGGCCTGCTGTCCCCCACCCCACTGTGCTGAATTGTACTACACTGCCGCCTTCAGCTGCTGCTGATTCCAACTTCAGGGAAGGGGGACAGCTCGCAGCAGGCCATGTGTGTCAAAGCACATGGCCTACCACCAATCCGCACCCCTCCTGACCCTGCTGCCCGAATCGGCGGTAGCGCAGCTCAGCACAGAGGGTATGGCTTGCCTCTCGGGGGGGAGGGGGCAGCACGGCTGGACCTTCTGCCTAGAGTGGCAGAAACCCTTGGGCCAGCCCTGAAGGAGGTGATATTGTCTTTGTATAAGTCTTTGGTGAGACCTCATTTGGAGTATTGTGTGCAATTCTGGAGACCACACCTTCAAAAGGATATTAACAGGATGGGGTCAGTGCAGAGGTGGATACCAAAATGGTCATTGGGCTTTGTCATAAGGCATATGGGGAGAGACTTAAAGATCTCAATATGTACACTTTGGAGGAAGGGCAAGAGAGAGGAGATATGATAGAGATGTTTAAATACCTCCATGGCATAAATGCACAGGAGGAGAGCCTCTTTCAATTTAAAGAAAACTCTGCAATGAGGGGGCATAGGATGAAAGTGAAAGGGGATAGGAGAAATGCAGAAATATTTCTTTATGACAAGAGTAGATGCATGGAATAGTCTTCCAGTGGAGGTAGTGGAGATGAGGACTATATCGGAATTCAAGAAAGTGTAAGACAAACACACAGAAGATCTCTAAAGGAAAAAAGGGACTGTAGTGGTTGGTATGGAACAGCAGACTGGACAGGCCATATGGTCTTTATCTGCTGCCATGTTCTATATTTCTAGAGTGACAATAGCATGTTTCCCTCACTCACAGGATCAGATATTTGGTGGCTTCATCTTGTGTGTCATAGGAAGTATTGGGGGTGTGTGCATGTGTGCGTGTGTTCGTGGGTGCATTTGTTTGTGTCTTTCTGTGTGTCATGGAGACTGCCAGAGATTACATGTGCATGTGTGTGTGTTTGTTCATGCCCTGGGGACTGCAGGTGCTACAAACATGCATATTTGTGTGATGGGGCCTGTTGAGGGCTACGTAAATGTCTGCGTGATGAAGAGTGTTGGGGTTACATAGTAACATAGTAACATAGTAAATGACGGCAGATAAAGACCAGTATGGTCCATCTAGTCTGCCCAGTAAGATGGAAAGAGTAGATGCACCTGCCGCTCCGTGCAGGCCACCCCTCCCCATGTCTTTGTTTTAGGGGTGAACCCACCGCTCCGTGTAGGACACCCTTGTATGTTGAGAAATTAGTTAGTTAAATTTATTTTGATTTTATCCTGTTACTGTAAAGGGATCCACTGTGTCTGTCCCATGCCATTTTGAATTCTGTCACTGTATTTGCCCCCAACACTTCCATCGGGAGGGCATTCCAAGCATCCACCACCCTTTCAGTGAAAAAGTATATCCTGACATTACCTTTCAGTTTACCCCCTTGCAGCTTCATGTTATGCCCTCTAGTTTTACAGCTTTGGAAGAGGTTTGTTTGTTCATTATTTATCTTTAAGTATTTAAAGGTCTGAATCATATCTCCCCTGTCCCTCCTCTCCTCCAGAGTGTACATATTTAGGTCTTCAAGTCTCTTCTCATAAGGCTTCTGATGCAGGCTCCAAATCATTTTGGTCACCATCCTCTGAACAGTTTCCAGTCTTTTTATATCTTTTGCAAGATATGGTCTCCAAAACTGAACACAGTATTCCAAGTGAGGCCTCACCAGTGACTTATACAGTGGCATTAGTACCTCTTCCTTTCTGTTGGTAATTCCTCTTTGTATGCAACCCAACATCCTCCTGGCTTTTGCCACTGCCTTGTCGCACTGTTTTGCCACTTTGAGATCAGCAGAAATAATCACACCAAGGTCCTTCTTCTGGTCCATGCACAGCAACCTCTTGCCACTCTATCGCGTACATTTCCCCTGGATTTCTGCTTCCCAAGAGCATGGCACTACACTTCTTCGCATTAAATCTTAACTGCCAAGTATTAGACCATTCTTCCAGCTTTTGTAGATCTTTCCTCATGTTATCCAGTCCCTCAGGGGAGTCCACTCTTTTGCAAATTTTCGTGTCATCTGCAAAAAGACAGACTTTTCCATGCAGTCCTTCAGCAATATCACTCACAAATACAGTGCCGGGCCTAGGACCGAACCCTGGGGCACCCTGCTAATCACCCTACTTTCATCCAAGTGAGCTCCATTTACCATCACCTTCTGTCATCTGTCAATCAACCAATTTCTGATCCAGGTCACCACCTTGGAACCCATCCCCAAACTACTGAGTTTATTGATAAGCCTCCTATGAGGAACAGTATCAAAGGCTTTGCTGAAATCCAGGTAGATGACATCCATCATCTACCTGGAGGAATCTGAATACCGTGCAAGTACCAGATACAATAAGAAAGACAAAGCAAATAACAAGCAACAGCGCCTTCTCATACGTAGCACCTACACTATGGAACAACCTCCCTGACCAATTAAGGGAGACAAAAGATCTCCAATCGTTTAGAAAGGAACTAAAAACATACTTATTCACCCAACATTACTGCCAATTCTCAGATCTGGCCTCCCACCCCCCATAGCTCATTCTATCAATCTACCAAAATACTCACTCACATAATAACATTATCCAAAGCTGATTGATGTCACGGGTTGTAAATGTCACAGTTCTGTAAATAATCAAGATCTTTTATTATAATTTTGTAAATAATTACCTTGTCTAAATAAGCAAAGGTTCCTGTTATGAGCTGTATATATGATTACTTTTGTTTATACTGTTCTTTGTACGTAGTTGCAATGTTGCATAATGTTCCATGTATTTTTCACTACTGTTCTCTGTAAACCGCCACTGATCTTGGGAAGTGGCGGTATATAAAAGTTTTCAAATAAATAAATAAATAAATAAATGTCCCTGATCTAGTTCTCTGGTCACCCAGTCAAAGAACTCAATCAGATTTGTTTGGCAAGATCGTCCTTTGGTAAAACCATGTTGCCTCAGATCATGCAACCTGCTGGTTTTGAGAAAGTCCACTATTCGCTCTTTCAGAAGCACCTCCATTACTTTTCCCGCCATTGAAGTAAGGCTCACGGGCCAGTAGTTTGTCACTTCTTCCCTGTCACCACTTTTGTGAAGAGGTACCACATCCGCCCTTCTCCAGTCCTGAGGAACTACTCCTGTTTCCAAGGATCTGTTGAAAACATCCATTAACCCATTTTGGACCAGTGTATGTTTTACATACATAAGGTTTCCATACTTACTACTCAACTGTTTACTAATTAATGGTTATAAATTCAATGGAACTATGTTTAGCTATTATCGTTATGTCAAAAAGCATTATATACAGATTTTTTATCTGAGATCTAGTTAGTTTAATAGGTATTCGAAGTTTGCTGATTTTGATGGTACTGGCGGCTCAACATAAAAAGATCACAAAAAATAGTAAGTAGCTTATAATGCTGCAATAGCTACTATTTTGCAAATAAAAGTATTTGTAGACTTTAGAAAATAGGTTTAGATAACTGTAAGTTACTTAGGGGCTTGTTTACAAAGCCGCGGTAGCGGTTCGCGGTCGTTATTGGAGCCGCGACCCCTTTGATTTCAATGGGGCCGCGGCTCCGATAACAACCTCGAATCGCTACCGCGGCTTTGTAAACAAGCCCCTTAGTGTCAGAGTTATTGGTGCGTATATCGGCCTTGTATGTTTTTCATACGCTGGGCTAATATGTTGTCAAAACTAATTGCTGTCAAAATTCTGTTCTAGGTGTTTCAATGGTGCAATATCAACACACTGCAACAGAAGTGTTTTCACGTGTATCATATTCCGCCATGAGAATGGACTTTTGACAAACTATATTATATCATAATAAAGTGTTTTAAATGAAAACTGCAGTTTCAATAGTATCATACAGTATGTTTATGTCAATGAATAGTGAAACTGAATCCTATCTTTTCTGAAGGCGGACAATATACTATATTGGACCAGTGTATGAAAAACATACACTAGGGGGTATGTTTACTAAACTGCGGTAATGTAATTCGCGTTAGGTTCCACGGTAAAGGTACAGATGCCCATATAAAGGCATGGGCGTTGCATCGTTATAGCAAGCTGTAGCAGCTAACGTGCGTTACAAGGCGCCTTAGACTAATGAGCATTGCAAGGCACCTTGCAAGGCACCCTGTAAGGCGCCTTATAAGGCACCTTGTAAGGTGCCCAGTAAGGTGCCATGTAAGGTGCCCTGTAAGGTGCCTCATAAGGCGCCCTATAGGGCCTCCTAGGCTAAGCGCCATATTAGGCACCCTTGGACAAGGCACTGCAGAAGGCATTCTGGGCTATGGAACCATAGGTTAAGGTGGCCTAACAAGGTTATGGTGTCCTAGGTTAGTGTGCCCTAGGGACTGCAAGGTGCCTCAGGATGACATGCATGACCTGTGCGGAACAGAGACAGATGTAGCCCTAACACTAGATAGAGCACTCAGGAAAGGCAATGAACAGGTGAGTGAAGGAGGGAGAAGTGGGAGCCACTGGACCTGCCATATCTGCGGGCATCCCATGTGCCTGCCAGTACTGATGACAAACATGGTGGGGCAGCTGTACCACAGCACAGGATGTTGGAAATGTAAAGTACCGGAAAAACAGTTGGTGGAAGACAATGGGAATACGTGTCCCCCAGTGGAGGCGAGGTGGCAGGATAGTTACAATGATGGGTGGACAGAGGAGTGGTGGTGCCATGCAGATCAGGCACAGGCGAGGCAAGTATGAAGAGGCACAATGCAGGAAAGGGTAGCAGTGTAGGACATGGGGTGGCAGCCTGCACTGGCAGACAGGACTCTACAGAGCTGACAGACGCAGATAAACGGACCGAGGGAATGTTGGCAATTGTGGCGAGGGTATTATGGGCTAGAAGCACAGATCTGCAAAAATATGACCTCTACAGGCATGCACACTATTTGAGTAGGACAGGCATGAGAGGAGGGAACAATGAGGAACTGAACCCATGAACACTGCCAAGAATGGCATTGTATTAACCAGTAGGCTATAACTCCATGGTGTATGTCACAGCAATGTCTGGGTACAGAAGGACTGCAGGTCACCGCACAAACTGTCTGCTCTGAGTGCCAGGATAGGGTAACCCCACCAGTACCCATGATGCAATGCACATGCTGAATAGTAGTCTACAGCTGATCGCCAAATGGGGTCTGCACCTCTCCGGTACCTCAGCTTGGAAAGACGAACTGACAGTGTGTGATACTGGCACAGAGTAGCTACAGACTATGCCATTGTGCAGGTTCTGTGTTCACCCTGAGGGATAGGATGGGTGCCCAGCACTAGGTTCGCAGTACATGTAGTGCTAAAGATAGGTGCTGCTGTACATCCCCATCACTACCAGTGTGTGACAGGTGTTCCTTACAGTACAACCAAAGGTAATTTGGTGTCCATCTGTATCCTGCAGTCACATGTGGCCCTGTGGGACCAGACACCAGCCAGACTGGTGTGTATTCTGTGTTAGGGTCTGGCTGACATGGGCAGCTGTTATCAGGGCAGAGGGGCTCCTAGAATTGCATGAGGTGTGTGTAGCAGTGCTTTTATAGGTCACAGTGGTATACACTACATACCCCAAAGGGCCCACATCACCCTTTTTGTAGGTAAAGAACAGGTGCCCCTGCCCTGGGGAAGCAACCTCCATCCTGTTTGTATGAGACAGTCTTCCAGGGTTGGTGGGCCAGAACCATACCTTTGACTGGGGCAGAGGCAGACCAGCAGCAATGCTGCAGTTAGATCTGGGAAACCCCAAATGCCTCCCACCACTGTCTGCCAGCCACCAGCAGACAGCACAGTCAGCCTGTATCTTAAAGGTGTTCTGACCATGCACAGTCTAACTGCAGACAGTCCACCAGTAAGCAGGTAACTCAGTGATTAGGACCACAGGACTGGAGAACACAAATATATCACTGGAGGCAGATGGTGTGGTCTATGTGGGAACCTAGACCTGCCATGGTCACTGCTCGGTCAGAGTGAGTGCCCTCCCAGCATGCCATGCTGTGGCCACCCTGTCCATGCAGGTGGTGGTCAGGCACTACAGTGTCCCAGCCATTGCCCCACACCCTGTGAAGATGCATCCTGGCCAATCTGCCCTGTCCGGGCCATACCCCAAATACCTTGCTCCTCATTATGCACCTATTCAGGCTAATGCTGGTAACAGTGGGACATTTTGGCAGCTGAGCAGAACAATGGATATACATACACACACGCTCACTCCTATTGCAGCATTGTACAAAGATAGGGGTGGTTGGCAACCCTGCCCGCCACACTGGTCCTGATCACAGTGCCGACATTGCTAAACTGTGCAGGGGGTAGTAGTAGTGCTCTGGTGATAACTTCAGCTCAATGCTGGGGCCAACAGCCTGACTCTCCATGCATCTTTGGATTGTGGAGCCTGTGTGGGTGGGTGGGTGTTTGTACCCCTGTTCGCCACTGTTTTGGGCTTTGCACATGTTGCTGTTGTATCTGCACTGTAGGGTAAAACATAGGGACATGCTCTGCAGGAACCACACCTGGGGCTTGAACCTGTGACCCTCTGCTTCTGGACACACTGGCTGGGTGTACTGCACCACACTGTTGCCACAGTTGCATAATAGTCCCTGGGGCTACCTGTACTTTTCCTCAGCCAGACTTTGTATGTTGCACTGCACACCACGTACTGATGCAGGGCATGGTCTAGGTCCACTGCAGGGAGGTGGCACTGCCCCCTCTATCACGGGCACCCCCCCCCTGCCAAGCTGACATGGCCATTTGCTGTTGGTGCTGGTAGTGCGCAGTCCCAGGCCATCCACTGTGTAGGTAGGCGCCCGCCTAGGGAGCGGATCCCAGGGTGGGGGGGGGGGACATACATGGACATCCTCACATCCCCCCCCCATCACTGCCTACCAATATTATGTCCCTTCCACATGGGGCGGGATGGCTGGGGGGATGTCAAGTCAGTGCCCTAGCAACTATTGGCTAGGGTGAACCAGGTAGATACAGGTGGATTGTGTTTGGCCTTGGTCAGCTGCTGTCTTGCTGATTTCCGGTTTCTATGTTCCTATGTGCCACCTAGGCGCCCGCCTGGTCCACCCTGTGCCCCAGCTGCCCATGCTACATGTCCCGCCTGCAGCCCCCTATGCCCCATTTGCACCATCTCCATAGTGGCCATTCATACTTTGGCACTATGGTGTTGCTGAAAATGGAGCACTACTATCACTTTTCTTGGGCTCCCTGCCTAGGCTGTACATTGCTGACACTTAAATGGTTTCTCTCTCCTGAAAATGTGCATCTAACGGCAGGTTTTCATTTGTGGTAGGATTCAGCCCTTCAGTTCAGCGCGTTAGTGTGAAAGGGGCCTCTTCCCGCCCACTCTCCACCCATTGACCTCTTCTCTCCGCCCTCTCTCCACCTTCTGCGGTGTTTACCGCGGCTGGGGACATTAACGATCGTTAAGTACCGTTAACGCGCGTTAACGTTACATACCGTGCATTAATGTTACCTAACGATCGTTAACGTTACATAATGCACGGTATGTAACGTTACCGCAGTTTAGTAAACATACCCCTATGTGAAACTTCTATTTTCTACAAAGTTTTAATATTTTTTATTATTGCCGGTATTTCATAGTTGTTTGAGTGTAACAAATCTAATAAATCATCCAGAACAGGGAAAGAATATGCGAGCTGTCCAAAATGGGTTAACGGTCCTGCAAGAACCTCTCTGAGCTCTTTCAGTATCCTGGGATGTATCCCATCTGGTCCCATGGCCTTGTTCACTTTCAGTTTTGCAAGTTGTTCTAACACATTATCTTCAGTAAATGGTGTGGTATCTATTTCATTCCCATTTTTATATTTGGGAGTCACAGATGGTCCTTCTCCAGGATTTTCTTTAGTAAAAACAGAGCAGAAGTACTGTATTTGTTTAGCAATTTTGCTTTTTCAGTGGCCTAGTGGTTGGGGCAAGGTACTTCAGGCCAGAAGGTCGGGGGTTCAAATCCCACTAGAGGACAGCAACCTTGGGCCGGAAGGACTGGGGTTTCTAGTCCCACAGGTGCTCCTTGTGGTCTTGGGCAAGCCACTTAACCCTCCATAGCCCATGTTCCCTGTGAAATAGTTATCTCCAAGTTATAATGCCCTGTTCAATGTAATTTCAGTTTGTTCAATGTAAACCACACTGATGCAGAATAGCGTGGTATATAAGAGAAGGTAAATAAATAAAATAAAACACTTCTGAGTCCTGCAATTCCATCTCTGATTTTCCTCCTCTCCCAAATATACCTGAAGAAAGATTTGTCACCACACTTCACATCTTTAGCCATCTTTTCCTCTGCCTTTGATTTTGGTTTCCTTATTTCTCTTTTTTGTCTCTTTTAGTTTGATCCTGTATTCCTTAATGTGTTCTTCTGTTTGCAAGCTTTTGAATTTTGTGCAAGCTGTGTTTTTTGCCTTTATTTGAGCAGCCACTTCTTTGGAGAACCAAATAGGTTTCCTTCTCCTCTTGTTTTTATTTACTTTCCTTACATATTTATCTGTTGCCCCTAAGGGGAATACAGATCAAACTAAAAGAGACAAAAAAGAGAAATAAGGAAACCAAAATCAAAGGCAGAGGAAAAGATGGCTAAAGATGTGAAGTGTGGTGACAAAACTTTCTTCAGGTATATTCGGGAGAGGAGGAAAATCAGAGATGGAATTGCAGGACTCAGAAGTGCTGGCAACGGATTTGTGGAAAGTGACATTGAAAAAGCTAAATTGCTAAACAAATACTTCCGCTCTGCTTTTACCAAAGAAAATCCTGGAGAAGGACCGTCTGTGACTCCCAAATATAAAAATGAGAATAAAGTAGATACCACACCATTCACTGAAGATGATGTGTTAGAACAATTTGCAAAACTGAAAGTGAACAAGGCCATGGGACATGTATGTGTGTTAGGGTTGACAACTGGCTCCAGATGCGCCCGACAGGCTTCATCCAGTCCTGGGTCTCCCCATTGCATGCAGGGACATATAGTTCTGATTTCTCCATTGACGTCCATAAGAAAAGCAAGACTACATGTCCCTGCATGCAATGGGGTAAACCCAGGACAGGATCAAGCCTGTCGGGGGCATCTGGAGCCAGTTTGCAACCCTAATATGTGTGGTGTACTGGGGTGCCTGCCTGTATGTGTGTCTGTGTGTGGTGCAAAGGTGTGGGGTGTCTGTGTTTGTGTGGTGCAGGGGTGGGGTGGCTCTGTGTGTATATGTGTGCGCGCGCGCTGCGCTGGTCAGGTGCCTATGTGGTGCGGGGTTGGTGTGCCTCTGTATGCATGTTTGTGTAGTGTGGGGGAAGGGTGACTGTGTATGTGTGGTGCGGGGGTGGGGTGCCTCTGTGTGCATATTTGTGTGATGTGTGTGTGTGTGGTGGGGGGGGGGGGGGTGCCTCTGCATGCATGTTTGTGCCCTTTCTCCCCTCTCTTCAACCTCCAGCCCCTAGCACTCTTTCACCTCTCCCTGCAGACTCTCTCCTGCTGCCTTCCTCCACTCTGTTCCTTTCCCAGCCTCTGTCCCTTTCTCCTTCCCCCTTCCATTCTCACCCCTTGCCCTCCATTCATTCCCCTTCCCCCAACTTTATTTAAACCACTGTCCCTTGAAAGTTTCCTTATGTGCTGTTTCTTTGATCCTGCAGCACTCAAGCCGTGAGTCCCTCTCCTCATTAACCCGTGGGAGCAGTCTGTCCCGTGGGCATAAAGCGGTGCTGCAGGTTATGATCTTCGGCTAGTGGAAGATGCCTGTGCCACGGGCATACAGTAGCACTACAGGGGATCGTGGCTTGCTTTTGCTCTTTGGCCCGTGGGTCAGGCTGCTCCTGTGGGCACATGCACCAATGCCTGCCATGATTTCGGTGCCCCTTATCACTAGTGCCCCCTGCCATGCTTATCTAGCTCACAAGGTGGCACTGGCACTGGAGGGAAGTATATGAATAGCTTTTAATGATCAAAACTACGCATGTATTTTTACCTAACAGACAGTGCCCGACAAAAAGCAGATGCAAATTTATGCAGATACTGTTTTTAGACAATAATCAAAGATAAACTACCCGCAGAGTTTTGTTTTGATTATCACAGCAAACCCTGCAGGTAAAACTACCTCTCTATTCAGTAGTTAAAAAAATCAATGCTAAAGATTAGTGTTGATTTTTGCCAAAGCTTCCTGTTCATGCCAGAGCCTTGCCGTTTCCAAAAGCTCAGACAGACTGGTCAGTCTTCCCATTCTAAGACTTTGTTTCCATATTTCTAGCTCCTGTTGGGATTCTAGCTGCTTATAGCTTGTTCCTGCTTCCATCCCCATGCCTGCTTCTCTCCTTCAGATTGACTGCATGGCACATTGATCTTGGCCTTGCTTTGAGCATGCTTGCTTGAACAGATTATCTTAATGAAGGGGTTCTTAATCCACTCCTCAGGATACACCCAGCCCGTTTGGTTTTCAGGATACCCAAATAAATACGCATGCCATAGATTTGTATGTATCACCTCCATTGTATGCAGAACTCTCTCATGCATATTCATTCCGGTTAGCCTGAAAACTAGACGGGCAGGGTGTCATGGGCAAAGTATGAGGGGCAAAGGGAGGCAAAGCCAAGCCAAATGCTTTAGTTCTGAGATAGCCCATACCAACAGAGATACATTCCCATTTAGGGGTAGTACAAACCCTGGTAGCAGCATAGATGTATATGTCTAGGAATTTTCTAGCTGGGTGCCCTGTAAGGGAAATCTAGGGGAGGAGTAGAAGGTCCCCAAGGTCATATAAGTCAGAGTTTCTGAGGGAAAATGGCTTTGCCTCCTTTCTGCCAAGCATGAAGCTCTTGAGTTAATGGGGTCTTGGGTGCTGAACAAGGTCTTGGACAAAGGAAAAAGAATGGTACTGAAGCCCAGCCTAGCCTTACTACAAGACACTGGAAAGAGAGACATGTTTTTGATCTTTTGCTATTTTTTCCTGTCTCCCAGGAGCATCCAGAAACCTCAGGCTTGATGGATTATGGGCTGCTAAGTATTAAACCAGTCATGGGGCAAATGGAAAGAAGAAACAACAAACAATGAAGAAGGGGAAAGTCCCAAGCAGAAAGGAGTTTGGTCTTTTACCTCTTGGATGCCCAACAGTGTGCAGAAAATAAGCAGCCTGCAGCATTACGTGTTGTGAGGGTAGTGACCTGAAGAACCCCCAGGTCTTAGGGCAGAAGACAAAGGAAGCACCTAGAAGAAGGCATCCTATGTGAGGGAGGTGATGCCTGAGAGGAACCAGGCTTTGTGAGTCTGAGAGCTGAAAGACCTGCAGGTGCAAGGAAACTGGATGTTTAGGACTGGATGCAGGCATGGGGGAGTGGGAAAGGATCTGCTGAACATGAGCAATCAGGGCCGGCCCGTCCATTGTGTGAGAATGTTGTTCGCATAGGGCCCCGCGCTTCAGGGGGCCCCGTGCCAACAACATCCTGCAGATGTTCGGCTCTCCCTGCAGTGGCTCGTGGCTCCTGGCAGGCTCAGCATCAGCTCCCTACAGCCGCCAAAGTGAAGAGCATTGTATTCCTTTACTTCGGCAGCTGTATTGTAATGTAGATTGCTGGCGCCGGAGGTCAAAAGACAATTCCTGTGTCCCGGCTCTCTGCGCGCCAGCGATCTACATTACAGCACAGCTGCCGAAGTGAAGAAAAACAATGCTCTTCACTTCAGTGGCTGTAGGAGACTGCTACTGAGCCTGCCGGGAGCCACGAGACGCTGTAGAGAGGTGAGCCGGGGCCTCTAAAGCCTGCCATGGGGCTCTTCAGGGAGGGGCTAGGGGGGGCCTAAGATTGGAAATGGGCTGAGTGGGGGGGGGGGGGGCTAGGATTACAAATGGGTTGAGTGGGGGGGGGGGCAGGACTGGAAATGGGTTGAGTGTGCGGGGGGGTGGCCTAGGACAGGAAATGGGCTGTTTTGGGGGGGCTAGGACTGGAAATGAGCTGATTGGGGGGAGGCTAGGACTGGAAAAGGGTTTGGGGGGGGGGTAGGATTGGAAATGGACTGAGTGGAGGGGCCTAAGATTGGAAATGGGCTGAGTAGGGTGGGGGCTAGGATTGGAAATGAGCTGATAAGGAGGGCTAGGACTGGAAATGGGCTTTTGGGTGGTAGGATTGGAAATGGACTGAGTGTGGGGGAGCTTGGACTGGAAATGGGTGGATGTGGGGCTGGAATAGGACTGGAAATGGCTGAGGGGGGGTCTAATATTGGAAATGGCTGATGGGGGGGCTAGAATTGCAAATGGGCTGTTGGGGGGGGGGGAGCATGGACTGGAAATGGGCTGATGGGGGCTGGAAATGAGCTGATTGGGGGGGCTAGGACTAGAAATAGGCTGAGTGGGGGGGCGGGAGCTTGGACTGGAAATGGGCTGATGGGGGCTAGGACTATATGGGTTCTTAATGGGCAGTATTTATTTCATCTGTTTCCTATACTGCCTTATCCTTCAATCAAAGCAGTTTACATTATGTAATTACTATAAACAGGTACTGGATACATTCCCTTGTCCCCAAAGGGCTCACAATCTATGTGTACCTGAAGGCAACTGAGGGTTAAAGTGGCTTGCCCAAGGCCACAAGGAGTGCCTCTAGGACTAGAAACCCTCCAGCCTGAGATAGCTGTCCACAGGTGGGACTTTAACCCCCAGCCCTCTTGCCTGAGGTACCATGTCCTAACCACTAGGCCACTTCTCCCTATTTATAGTACTTCCTAATGTGCCTGGAAGTTGGCACCGGAGTATAGTAATGTAGAAATCTGGTAGTCTTTCTTTATCACTCATATTAGCAAATTGTTAACACTCATTAAAGGACGTGTTAACATTATGCTAATATTTATGCAAATGAGGTTCCTTATGTAAATGAGGCCCTGCAATGATTCTCCGCACATGGCCCCATACCCCCCTTGGGCCGCCCCTGATCTGACTGGTTCCCATCCCCCCAGGTGAAGACATAAGACCGGCAACTGGTGTCTAAAGCAGTCTCCAGAACAGCACGAGGTCTAAAGAGGCAAATAAGCAAACTATGCTGGCTCTAGCCATAGGAGCAGGGGCGGCCCAAGGGGGGTGCGGGGCCATGTGTGGAGACTCGGTGCGGGGCCTCATTTGCATAAGTGGCCTTATTTGCATAAATATTTGCATAATGCTAACATACACTAACTTTTAGTAAACATGTCTCTTAATGAGTGTATGGATAAAGACAGACTATAATCCAGTGCCAACCGCCAGGCACATTAGGAACTACTACAAACACTGCCCAGGCACATTAGGAACTACTACAAACACTGCCCAGACTACAGTATAATGCAGTGCCAACCGCCAGGCACATTAGGAACTTCTACAAACACTGCCCATTTAGAACCCATAGCAAACCCGCCGTATCCTAACAGCACTACCAGGACTCACAAAGCACCATACCCTACCTATCAAAAAGCAACACTGCAAATATTAAACCAATACATTTCAGAGTACAACAATACATGACCTACTGGGGAAAGAGAACAAGTGGCAATGTCAAATAGGAATTACATAAACAGAATACCTCAGCTCAGTTACACATGCAGAACATAGACCATCACCAAACAAGGAATCACAATTTAGAAACAGGAAGGTAATAATTAAACTGGGAACCCCAAAAGCCAAACTTGGAATGTACAACAACACTGTAGAAATAAAACTATAAATTAATTTCCACTTGTACCAAACAAAGCGCAGACGTTAATGATGCACATTTCCCAGAGCTTTCATATTCCAGTTAATAAATTCAAAATAAAGAGATATGTCTACCTTTTGTGCATTTTTTTTCAGTTGCAATTGCTCCAGACACTTTCTTCTGGTTTCTTCATGTTTTCTGCTAACTCTCCATCATCTGCTGTCCATTTGTCCTTTCTTCTCTCTTCTAGTTTTTTTTCCATTCTCTCTCTCTACATCTGCTTTAACATACTAATCTTTCTCCTTTTGCTCTTTCCTCATTCCTATTTCATCCACTCAAATTTTACCCCTCCATCCTCAATCCCCACTTACTCTCCCAATACCCGGCTAATTGTAGATTTTTTTATCCCTCCCACACAAAATATTTTTCCCCTCTCCATTTTACTCTCCCAGCCTCATCCCATTCTAATCCTCCCCCAACATCAGCTCCCTTCTAGTTCCAGCCTCACCCAGCATCCATTCCCTTCTAGTCCCTGCATCAGCCCATTTCCAGTCCTAGCCCCCCATCAGCCCATTTCCAGTCCTAGCAACCCCCCAACCCAATACCAGTCCTAGCCCCCCCCATCAACCCACTTCCAGTCCTAACCCACCATCAGCCCACTTCCAGTCCTAACCCCATCAACCCATTTCCAGTCAGCCCCCCATAGCCCATTGCCAGTCCTAACCCCCCCATCAGCCCACAGCCCATTACCAGTCCTAACCCTATCAGCCCACCTCAAGTCCTAACCCCTCCCCATCAGCCCATTTCCTGTCCTAGCCCCCCCCCATAGCCCATTATCAGTCCTATCCCCCCCATAGCCCATTACCAGACAGCCCCCATCAGCAACAGCCCATTACCAGTCTTAACCCCCCCATAGCCCATTACCAGTCCTAACCCCCCATCAGCCCACAGCCCATTACCAGTACTAACCCCATCAGCCCACCTCCAGTGTTAACCCCCCCATCAGCCCATTCCCAGTCCTAGCCCCCCCATAGCCCATTACGTCCTAACCCCATCAGCCCACCACCAGTCTTAATCCCCCCAGCCCATTTCCAGTCCTAGCAACCCCCCCAACCCATTACCAGTCCTAGCCCCCCATAGCCCACTGCCAGTCCTAATCCCACCAGCCCATTTCCAGTCGTAATCCCCGTCCCCCCAATTTTCAGTTTAAGCCCCCCCATACCCCATTACCAGTCCTAACCTCCCCATCAGCCCACTCCCAGTCCTAATCCCACCTGCCCATTTCCAGTCCTGATCCCCCATCTGCCAATTTCCAGTCCTAATCCCCCATAGCCCATTACCAGTCCTAAACCCCCCCCATCAACCCACTTTCAGTCTTAATCCCATCAGCCCATATACAGACTTAGCTCCCCCATAGCCCATCACCACTCCTAACCCCCCATAGCCCATCACCACTCCTAACTCCCCATAGCCCCCCCATAGCCCATCACCACTACTAACGCCCCCATAGCCCCTCACCCCTTCTAACCCCCCCAATGCCCATCACTTCTAACCCCCCCATAGCCCATCACCACTTCTAACCCCCCCCCCATAGCCCATCATCACTTCTAACCCCCCCCCATAGCCCATCACCACTTCTAACCCCCCATCGCCCCTCACCACTTCTACCCCCCCCCATAGCCCCCCCCCCCAGCCCCCCAGCCCGGGAAAATTTTTTTTTTTTTAAGCTGTCTTCTCCGGCTGCCGGGGCCGCCGCGGCAGCATCGAGTGTGCCGCGGGGCCCCCCCTGCCCAGCAGAACCTGCCCTCCCCTTTATCACCTCTGTCTCTGATTGTAGCTTCAGTCAAACGCGCCGGCTTTCAGAGCGCGAAAGGACCAGTTTCCCTTTCGCGGCTCTGATAAGCCCGCGGGGGCTGATGGGAACTTCCCATCAGCCCCCGCGGGCTTAACAGAGCAGCGAGGGAGAAACTCTCCTCTCGCGCTCTGAAAGCCGGCGCGTGTGACTGAAGCTACAACGAGAGACAGAGGTGATAAAGGGGAGGGCAGGTTCTGCTGGGCAGGGGGGGCCCCGCGGCACACTCGATGCTGCCGCAGCGGCCCCCGGCAGCGGAAGAAGACAGCTTTTTTTTTTTTTTTTAAATTTAACTTTAGGATCAGAATGTTTTTTGCGCGGGGCCCCCTGAAACGCGGGGCCCTGTGCAAAAAACATTCTCGCTCAATGGACGGGCCGGCCCTGCATAGGAGGCAAGCTACATGAGAACACAGAACACTACAGGTGCCTATGGGAGTCTTAGTTTGTCTCATAGAGTTAGTGGAACAACCTTGGAATGACACAGAGTGTCTTTCTGGTTAAACAAGCAGCAAGGAAGACAAAAGGTAAATATATATATATATATATATATAGCCCCCAGCCCTTCTGTGCATACTGTATTATTCCTTGTGATGAGTCCTTACCACATTTTGGTGATTGGTTGGCATGAGATACTGTGAGGTGTCTCAGCAGATCAGGAGGCAGTCATCATATGGTCATCTTGTGCACAGTGGGACCATGGTAACATACAAAATCAGGAAGATGGTATGCAGTCTCATGCATTGTTGCACATGTCCAAGGCCAATAGACCAGTCTGTGGTTGAGAAAGACCTAAGAAGAAGGTTCTCTTGCACATAAGCATGGCAGGAAACAATAGTCTTCTATATGCAGACACACAAACACTTGGCAGGCAGTTGCTTGGAGGTCAGTTGGTCTGAGGTTTAGTACACAGCAGAATCTTCTGTATCAATAATCCATTTTGTTTGGTTCAGAGCAGGCCATAGGATACCAGTCCTATAGGAATCTTCAGGTCTTGTAACATACCTTGATGCTCTGTCAGCTCTTGCCGCACATACTGCAGCACTTTGCAATGGGCCCTCCAGCTCCTGGTGTTTCCCAAAGCATCTAGAACAGAAGACAGAGTGTCACATTTGTAGTCAGGGGCTCTCCACCACCCTCAGAATGGCTTTCACTACTCTAGCCAGCCATCTCTGTTGAGAAGGTGGGTCCATCTGGATGAATGAAGGCTGTGACATCTGGTCTGGTGGGGCTGGGATCATACTCCTGCCTTTGACTATTCAGAGCATATCATTAGTGCTGAAAGAGATGCTATGAACCTCTGTCTGTGGTTTTAGCAGCATCTTTTTGAAAGTGGCCTATATAGGACAAAAGACAAACCACAAAGACAAAGCCAGACCAAGACAAAGAACCCATCTGGGCAGCAGCAGAAAGGGATAGTGTTGACGGCAGAGGATCACATTTCTGTGACAATGGCAACAACACTAAACTTAAATAGCGTGGAGGAAAGGCATGGCAATCTACTTCTGTATCTTGCCATGAAAACCCAATGGATAGTCACAACAAAACAAATTGCACTATAGTGCTGGAAGATGAGACCCCCAGGTCAGAAGGCACTCAACTAACTACTGGGGTAGAGCTGAAGACTTTTCAGAGTAAAGCCAGCATTTATGATGTGGTTGGATCAAAGCCCTAGGGACATCTGACTGCTGATGTAGCTGCGCATGAAATGACAGTCAGAAGCTGTAAAGATGTCTTACACATTGGAACATGGAACGTACGAAGCATGAACCAAGGGAAGTTGGAGGTGGTCAAGAATGAAATGGAACGTGTACAACTTGATCTGTTGGGTGTCAGCGAACTAAAATGGACTGGCATCGGGCACTTTGCATCAGATGATCACATGGTCTACTATGCTGGAAATGAAAGACAAAGAAGAAATGGTGTTGCATTTATAATAAAGAAGAAACTTGCAAGAACTGTAATGAAATACAATGCAGTTAGTGAATGCTTAATCTCTGTTCGTCTACGAGGAATGCCTCAACACAACTATAATTCAAATATATGCCCCAACAACAGCTGCAGAAGAGAATGAAAATGAAGAGTTCTATGAACAAGCTCAAGTTGAAATTGACAGAACATGCAAACAGGATATCTTGATAGTCATGGGTGATTGGAACGCAAACGTTGGCCACAAAGAAGAAGGCAAAGTGGTAGGAAAATATGGACTTGGCAACAGAAATGAAGCTGGAGAACGACTGATAGAATTCTGCAAGACCATAAGAACATAAAATATGCCATACTGGGTCAGACCAAGGTCCATCAAGCCCGGTATCCTGTTTCCAACAGTGGCCAATCTAGGTCATATGTACCTAGCAGTTTCCCCAAAAGACACAGGTTCCGCAATGCGGAACATCTCAAACACCTTCTTCCAGCAACAAAAGTGGTGACTGGTTGGGTTCCAAGATGGCGGATGAGCAGAAACGCTGATCGTAGGTGCGGATCGGCAGTGTGGCAGACGTGGTTCCGATGGGGAAGAAGAGGAAGCAGGCAACAGCGAAGCCCCCAGCTTCCTCGACACCCCTGGGAGGAGCGGCGCAAGCCTCTATTGTGCCTTTCTGTACTGTGCGTTTAGCGGGAATGGCTTCAGCGGATCCGCCTGGTGGTGTGGGGGATCTGAGCAGTGACGGAGTGGAATTGAGTCCCGTCCAGCTGTTGCCGCCGCAACCCGGTAGAGGTCGAGAGGAGGAAAGCGGAGCTGAAGTGTCTCCGGGTCAGGGGGTCAGCTCCGTGTGTGGGGGCGCCTCTTCTTTACTGAGTTTGAGTCCCGGTGAGCATCGTGGAGGTGATGAGGAGGAGGTATGCTCTGCCGTGGAAGGCTCGGGAGGCGCTCGGAGGAAGACCAGCTCGACGGCGTCTGCGGAGCCCCGGGTAATTTGCGGCTTAAAGAAACCGGCGAAAGTAACTTTAGATAGCTCATGGGAGGCTCTCTCTTAACTCCAGAGTTCCCTTGCTCCAGTTGTGGGGGCCTTGACACAGGAATTTTCGTTGGTGAAAGCGCGGTGTGCAGCGGTGGAAACGAAATGTTCAGAGCAAGCCGGTAAAGTAGCGCTGTTGGAGACAAGTGTTTTGGACTTGCAAGCCATGGGTGCTACTTTCTCCAAGGACCGTTTAATTTCCTTGCGGCGTTTTGAATATATGGACAATTCACTTAGGAGGAATAATTTGCGCTTTTTGAATTTTCCTAGATCGCCCCTGTTGGATCCCCTAGTTCTGGTTCGTAGATATTGCACGGAAGTTTTATTGATGCCTCAGGATAATTTACCTCCTATTGTTAAAGCTCAATATGTTGTAATTTCTTCTGGGGCTAGTGGTGTGGAGGGATCTGGGGGCCCTGCTGGGGATGGTCAGATAGGGTTGTCTGATTTTCTTGAGAGTTCCTTGGAGGTTGTTACAAGCAGGGCAACTTTGCTTGTGGGCTTTGCTTTCGAATCTGACCGCAATGCTGTGCTTAGATTGTATTTCCACAGGATTTCTTTTTCTCAGTTTTTGGGCTCTAAAATCCTGATATTTCCTGATCTATCCCGGGACACCCAGAAGAGGCGTAAGGAGTTTTTGGCTTTGCGCCAGAGAACCATCGCCCTGGGTGCCCAATTTAAATTGCGGTATCCTTGTAAGTGTGATGTGCTATTTCAGACTAAACATTTTCTGTTTTTTGAGTCTAAACAACTGATTGATTTTCTTCAGGCGAGTGAGGCAGCGGGGGAAGGGTAGCTTCTCTACTGGCAGCCATTATGTCATCAATGCTCATATGATAGAGGGGTTTTCTCTCTTTTTTCTTATTTAATTTTCTTACTTTGGAACCGTATTGGATTTTTTTCTTTTTTGGGGGTCTATCTATTGGGATGGAAATGTATTATTGAAATATTTGTGGTTTTGAACCTTTTTTGTGTGTGAAGTGTAACCCATTTTTTTCCTTTGCCTTTTTTCAATTGTTGTATTGGAAAAGTTAAATATAAAATAAAATAAAATAAAAAAGTGGTGACTGTACACATGGACGTCACTCAATGGATTGTACAAAAATCAAATTGACTACATCTGTGGAAGTCAACGATGGAAAAGCTCTATAACATCAACAAGACAAAACCTGGAGCTGACTGTGGTACAGATCATCAACTACTAGTATGCAAACTCAAGCTAAAATTGAAAAAGAGCTAACCACTCATGAATGCAGCAAAATATGACCTTGAGAATATACCACTGGAATTTAAAGACTACCTGCAAAATTGATTTGCTGCTTTAGATACAAATGACAGAGCTCCAGAAGAGTTATGGAATGACATCAAGAAGGTTGTGTTGGAAGAAAGCGAGAAGTCTCTACAAAAGGTGAAAAAGCAAAAATGGCAAAAATGGATGATGGAAGAAACTATGAAAATTGCCCAGAAATGCAGAGAAGCTAAAGCCAGAGGAGAAAGAAAGACAATCACAGAACTCAACAGAGATTTCCAATGTGGAGCAAGACAGGACAAGGAAAAGTACTACAATGACACATGCAAGGAAATACAAGCAGAAACTTTTAGAGGAAGAACAAGATTGGCTTTCCTAAAGCTACGAGAGTTAAAGAAAAAATTCCAGCCTCGAATTGGAATGTTAAAAGATGCTCAAGGTTCTATGTTGAATGATGCTGAGAAGATCAAGAAAAGGTGGAAAGAGTTTTTATATGATAAAGATCAAGTGGACCAACAGCCATTTCAACCTGTACCTTATGACCCGGAACCATTGGTGATGAAAGAAGAAGTTGAAGCAGCATTGAAAGCTTTATCAAAGAACAAAGCACCAGGCATTGATGGCATTCCCATAGAAGTATTACAGCAATCTGATGCAGCTGTTACCATACTTACAAGGCTCTGCCAAGAAATTTGGAAGACAACATCATGGCCAACTGACTGGAAAAGTGCTGTGTTTATACCAATACTAAAGAAAGGTGATCAAACTGACTATGGAAATTATCGCACATGCCAGCAACATTCTACTGATGATTATTCAAAAGAGACTACAACCATACCTGGAACAAGAACTACCTGAAGTGCAAGCAGGTTTCAGGAAAGGGCGAGGAACGAGAGACATCATTGCGGATGTGAGATGGATCCTTGAAAAGACTAAAGAATACCAAAGGATATCTATTTGTGCTTTATCGACTATAGCAAGGCTTTTGACTGTGTAAAGCATGAGAAATTCTGGGCTACATTAAGAAGCATGGGTATACCAGAACACCTGATCGTTCTCTTGCACAATCTGTACATTGATCAAGAAGCAACAGTTTGAAGGGAACAAGGAGAAACAGAATGGTTTAAAGTAAGCAAAGGTGTAAAACAAGGCTGCATACTTTCCCCCTACCTGTTTAATTTATTTCTAGAACAAATCATCAGAGAAGCAGGATTGTATGAATACAGCAGAGGTGTGAAGATTGGTGGAAGACTAATGAACAACTTTCGCTATGCTGATGATACCACATTACTGGGTGAAAGTGAAGATGATCTGAAACATTTGCTTCTCATGATCAAAGAATATAGTCTCAAAATGGGCCTGCACCTTAATCTAAAGAAGACAAAGATCATGACAACTGGCAATATCAACAAGTTCATCGTTGAAGGAGAAGAAATTGAAATTGTGGACAACTTTAACCTACTTGGATCAACTATCAATAAAGAAGCAACAAGCAGTCAAGATATCCGACGACACATTGCTCTTGGCAGAATGGCTATGAAAGACCTAGACAAGATTCTCAAGAGCAGAGATGTTTCTCTCCATACAAAGATTCGACTTGTTCAAGCCATGATATTTTCAATAACATCATATGGATGTGAAAGCTGGACAGTGAAAAAGATAGACAGGAAGAAAATTGATGGCTTTGAATTATGGTGCTGGCGGCGAATACTATGTATACCATGGACTGCCCGAAGAACAGACCAGTCAGTACTAGAGGAGATCAAACCTAAGCTTTCTTTAGAAGCTCAGATGACAAGACTTCGACTTTCATACTTTGGACACATCATGCGAAGAGAGATCATTAGAGAAAGACATCATGCTTGGTAAGATAAAAGGTCAACGCAAAAGAGGAAGGCCAGCAATGAGATGGATCGATACAATAACAGCAGCTACGGGTACCGGTCTGTCAACAATGAGCCACCTCACTGAAGACCGAACACAATTTAGGACAGCTATCCAGAGGGTCGCCATGAGTCGACACTGACTCGATGGCACTTAACAACAACAGGACAAAAGAAACAAAAATGGAGGTTTCCTTCTCCTCTTTTGGTTGACTGTGGCCTATATAGGCCTAGTATGGGAAAACAGCAGATTATAGTGCATAATGTGCATGTCTTACCTATGCCACAATGATGAGCACTGTGTGTCTACTCAGAGAGGAGGGGGCTTGAGGGGCCCTGCATGCCTTACTTTCCTCCTTGTAGTAGCATAGATGACCATGACCCCCCAACTCAAACCTGTACTAACCTGATCATGTCCAAAGTCTGTCCCATGTCCAAAGTCTATCCTATGTTGAAATCATCAATGTCGCCTCCCCGGTGATGGCCCCACCCTTATACTTAAATTCCCCCCCCCCCCTTTTATGTAACGCCGCTTTGACCCGGTGAAAAGCGGGATATAAATACAGCTAAATAAACAGCTAAATAAAATGATGACTGGTAAAGTCATCTCCATATGAGTTGGACCAAGGCTACCTTGTCCTCTTGCCATACGTCTGCTTTGGCACAAAGAGACCAGGAAAACCGCATGCCACTGGATGAACGGAGCTTTATTGGTGTTTACAGGTCAGTCCAACACGTGTTTCAGCCAATGGTCTTCTTCAGGGGACAACGACTTCAAAAAATATATATATACAATATGACATAAAAACATAATTTGTAAAATATGTGACCAATCAATAAAAAATGTATGTATATATATATATATAAAAGAACCAAACACATACTATAATGGTAAACAATATAATGACAATTTTAAAAAATGCTATAATCATTATAACATCCTTCTAGTCAATAACTACTTGTTTATTAACTCCAAATTGAATATTTTCCCATCATAACTTAGGGGTATGTTTACTAAACCGTCTTAATGTTACTGGCGCTACTTGCAGCGATAATGTGAAGAATGCCATATAAGGAGAGGGCGTTCTGGCGGTAAGGCAGCAAGAATCTATCGCGCGATAGTGGGCGCTGTGGCACATTAATGCGCATTAACCCTAAGTTCATGCCAGTGCAATGTTAGATGCAATAAAGATGTAGCCCACTGGTTACTGCAGTGACTGTGGAGACAGAGATCAAGGGTTTGATTCTGCAGTGGTGTTATGTAAGAAGGCTGTCTGAGGCATTTCCTTTTAATTTAAATCAATGCTATCTGAGGCATTTCCTTTTTTTCATTTAAATCAGTGCTGCCAGCAAAAACACCTTCATAGTGCTGTACCCTAAGGTGCCGCATAAGGCGCCCTATAAGGCACTCCATAGGGCATACTATAAAGTGCACTGTACGCCAAGGCACCTTATAATGTGCCCTATAGGGCGCTTAATAGGGCGCCTTATGAGGCACCTTAGGCTACGGCACTGTGAGGGTGTTTTTGCTGGCAGCACTTATTTAAATTAAAAGGAAACACCTCAGACAGACTTATTAGATAACACCACTATGGAATCAAACCCATGACCTCTCCTTCTATAGTCATTGAAGTAACCAGTGGGCTACATCTCTATAACATCTAACACACCGCTGGCTGGCTACAGAAAGATTGCAGGTCACCACACAAACTGTCTGCTGTGGTTACCAGGATAAGGTAAACCCACCCGACCAATGATGCACTGTACATGCAGATCAGCAGCCTACAGTTGCTCAAAAGATGGGATATACGCCTCTATAGCACCCCGGATTGGTAGGGGGAAATGACTGTGTGGGTTATAGGCACAGAGTAGCTACAGACCGTGACATTGTGTGGTTCCTGTGCTCACCCTGAGGGTGAGGTGGGGCGCCCAGCACCAGGTCCACAGCACATGGGTTGGCTGAGATTGGCAGTGTTGCAGGTCCCCATCAGTGCCAGTGTGTGATAGGTAGTCCTTGCAGACACACCTATGATACATCGGTGTTCATCTGTATTTCCCAGTCATTTCTAGCCCTTGTGGACTATGATGCACCCAGTATAGTGCATATCCTGTGTGGTTGCCATGGTCACAAGTTACAAGAGAAGGGTGGTGGTTGGCCCCAAAAGCAGATTATGTAGCACCACCCAACCTGCCCTCTGTGGGTCAGGGTGGGGGACAGGATCTCCCACCAACAGATCCACAATCTACATCTCTGCAATGGTGGCAGTAGAGGGGACCATCAACCCCAGTCCTGCTGGAGAATAGGCACCCTACAGGGCAGTCAATGCAGATCTGTACACATCACACAGGGCACTGGCAGTAAGCCTAGAAAAGCTCAGCTGCCCCCCATCTCTAGCTGACATTCACCAGCAGAGGGCACAGTCAGTCTCCACCCACTGCACCCTGCAAGGTGTTTCAGCCATACACATGCTAACTGCAGACAATCTGCTAGCTAGTACATAGTGCATGTTCCTGGAGGAACTGTGTGCACCCACAAATGGGATGTGAGCACACACACCAAGCAGGTATGTCAATGATTGGGCCTCAAAAAAGGAAACCCATAGATATCACTTAAGAAAAATACTGTAGAGCACTATGGGGGAACCTAGCCATGCCATGGTCACTGCTCAGTCAGGGTGAGAGTGACCCCCCCTCCCAGCATGACATGCTGTGGCCACTCTGTCTGTGCAGGTGGTGGTCGGGCACTACAATGTCCCAGCCATTGCCCTATGCACTGTGCAGATGCTTCCTGCCCAGGCCACCCTGTCCGGGCCATACACACAGTACCTTGCTCCTCATTATGCACATTGGCAGGCTAACACTGGAAACAGTGCAAGCAGTGTGGGCTCAGTAAGGTGTAGGCAGCCACATAACACTGGATAGACATACACACACTCCCACACCTATGCCAGCATTGTGCAAATAGAGAGGATTTTGGCAGCCCTGGCTGCCACACCAGTCCTGGACACAGTGCGGGCATTGCTGTTGGGGTCACTCCCCAGGGTGGTAGACACTGTCAGAAGCAAAAACTGAAACACACTCCACAGATATCAGAAAGGTTGCTATGATGAATCTCTGTCAACAAATTGTGTTTAACTTAGGATTTGTTATCTGACATTAATCATAGCAACCTTTTGATATATGTGGAACGTGTTCCCAAGTTTAGAACGGCATTGCTAAGGTATGCAGGTGCTAGTATTGGGAGACGCTGCTCCGCGCAGGGCCCAACAGCCTGACTCTCCATGAGGCTTTGGATAGTGGGTGTGGGTGTTTGTGCCCCTGTTGGCCACTGCTCTAGGGCAGAGGTTCCCAACTCTGGTCCTGGTGGGCCAAATACAGTTCAGGTTTTCATGCTGTCCCTAATGAATATGCATTAGATACATTTGCATACAATGGGGGTGGTGCATACAAATGCAGCACAGGCATATTTATTAGGGACAGCATGAAACCTGAATGGTGTTTGGCCCTCCAGGACTTCAGTTGGGAAACTCTGCTCTAAGGATTGCACATGTTTATGGTGTCTGTGCTCTGTAGGGTAAAACATAGGCATTTATGCCGTGTTTATTTTATCTGCAATAAAGGTTCCGTCTTTCTTACCGCAGTTTAGTACTGGGTAAAATGTAGGGACATGGTTTGCAGGAGCCACAGCTGGGACTTGAACCTGTGACTTTCTGCCCCTGAACACACTGGTTGTGTGCATTGCACCAAACTATTGCCACAGGGCCAGATCATTCCCTGGGTATACTATGACTGTTCATCAGACAGACCTTGTCTGTTGCAGTGCACGGCATCCACCTAAACGGGGTTTGGCCGTAGTATGCTGTGGGCAGATGCCACTGCCCCCTCCGCCACCAGCACCCCTCTGCCAGCATGCTGACATGCCCTTCTGCCAGTGGTGCTGGTGGTGCGCAGTCCCAGGCCATCCAGTGTGCCGGTAGGCGGCTGCCTATGGTGCGTGATATGGGGTAGGGGTGCCTGCATAGACATCCACGCTTCCCCCTGGCACCGCCTGCCAATGTTATGTGCCCTTTGGGGCACTTGCTGGGTACTGTCCCCTGGGACACTGTGGGACACACACTTGTGGCCATGTTTGCCCTTGGTCAGTTGCTGTCTTGCAGGTTTTCCGCTTCTACATTCCTATGTGTCACCTAGGCATCTGCCTAGCCCACCCTGTGCCCCAGCTGCCACACTGCATGTCCCGCCTGCAGCCCCCTGCAGCCTCACCGTAGTGCCCTCTCGTACTTGGGCACTATGATGTTGCTGCACATGCATCACTATTATCACTTTTTTTGGTTTCCCTGCCTTTGTTGCACATTGCTGACTGAAATGGTCTCTCGCCCCTGCAAATGTGCCTCTAGCACGAGGTTTTCACTGGTGCTATTTTTCAGACCTTCATTTCACGGTATTAGTGTGCATGGGGCCTCTCCCCCCCCACTCTCCGCCCATTGACCCCTTATCTCCGCCCCTGGGGAGCCTTACTCCGCCCTCTGGGGAGCCTTACTCCACCCTCTGCACACCTTAACGCCGCCAGAGATATTATCGTGTGGTACGTGACGTTCTCGCACGGTAATGCACCATTATCACGTGATAACATCACGTATCACGTAATAACATCGCAGCTGCAATGTTAGCGCCGTTTAGTAAATATACCCCTTAGTGTGTAGTATTGTAAGCCTGTTATACAATATTTATAAAGAATGTTTGTCCTTTTAATCGATCATTTATTTTTAATGGATTATGATACTATGGCATCAGATCGTCTGTGTATTGCTATTTATAATGAGATGGAGAGTTGCACAAATGCATTCCTCTAGCTACTAGGACAACAGTGTGATTTAGTTGTGAATAACATCAACAGTGATTATATGGCTTTATCCATTTCACACCATAAAATACATTTTCTTATATATATATATATATTTCTTCATTTTTTCAGTATCATATATACATTTCATGGTTACAAGAGGTTTCTTGATTGAGTGCACTGTGGGCTTCTCTAGCACTTTCATCCCTCTTCCTGTCATGCTGCTGGTTTGAATGTCTGTGCTCTGGATTCCTGCGCACTTTTGAATCCTTATATTTTTGACATCTCTTGTCCTTTCCCTCTATAGTAGCCCTTCCCTCACAATGCTATGCGGTAATGGTCTTCTAGAGATACTGTCCTTCTCCTTCCAGCTATTCAGCAATTGTCTTTAATTTTAGAGAGCGCTTCCTGTGTGTCTTTTCAGACTGGCGAGTTTTCTTAATATATTAAGTCCATTGGTACTCTATCACTAGTATTTTACCAATAATGTCACTTTTTGATATGACCTTTTATTCACTCACCTTCATTAAGTTATTATATGTTTCTAATTTTTAATATACTTATTTATTTAATTAACTATTATTGATTAGATGGGTATTATAAAGATTATAGCATGTTTTTTATTGATCTTTTTATTCATTTTATTGCTTACCATTGTAGTATGTGTTTAGTTCTTTTATATATACGAGTAAATAACTCGTATATATAAAAGAACCGTGCATCGTGTAACTGTAGTTTGTGGAACCGTGCATCGTGTAACTGTAGTTTGGGTTGTTCTTCCCTAAGTGCATAACTTTGCACTTGTCCACAATAAATTTCATCTGCCATTTGGATTCCCAGTCTCCCAATGTATCAGCCATTAGCAGCCATTAGGTTGCTACTCATTAGAAACCACTAAAATGGTGGCAAGGAGAAGGCTGTAATTTCACTGAGGCAGAGAGTGACCTCCTATTGCATCTGGTGCTCTCTAATGAAGGCAGGTTTTATCAGCTCAGTGGACATAAGGTGCTCCTCACTGCAGCACAGAGGACATGGGAGAGGATCTTGATGATCCTAGCAAGGAAGCATAAGCCATGTCCCTTGCACCCACTCTAACTTCTGTTAGGCTGCCATCTAGCTCTGGGTTGCAACTTATGGGCTAGGTGAACTTGCAACATCTCAGAGAGTATGCACACATGCACACACACATACTCCAAAATGTTGTAATGCTATGTCATGGCCTGAAAATCATACAGATGATATTGTACAGAGCAGACATATGAACAAGGGGAATATACCACCTGCAGTGAGACCAGGCACAAAGAGAGCAGGAAAATCATACACCACTGGATGAATGGGAGCTTTATTGGTGTTTACAAATCAGCCCAACACATGTTTTGGCCAATGGCCTTCTTTAGGGGACAACGACCTCAAAAAATATATATGTACAAAGTATAATATGACATAAAAACATACTTTGTAAAATAAATATAAATGATAAAAACAATTAGAAGCAAAAACAGTATTAAGTTTATATATATATATATATATATTGTCATCAGCCCCCCTGGTGGCCTGTGGCTGCAAGGGCAGGTTGAGCATTTTATTATTGATGGAGGTAAAAGACTCTTTAAGCCAGATGCTCCTGGGTATTGTAGTCCTCCTCCTTATGAGAATAAGTTGTGTGAGCCAAAATGGAGGGTAAATAAGGCTTTTATTTCCCTTTTATGCACTGAGGTTCGCTAGGTAACAGAGAAACAAAAGTATTTCCTTCTTGTCAGGTTCTTCTACCAAAGCATAAGGTGAACAAATAAACTGTTACATTCTTTCACAGCTTCTTTGTAAAAACAACACAGGCTTTTTAACTTTGGAGCAAAAATAACTTGGTGAGCTTTTCTCTTTCTGCTCAGCACAAACAAAACAACATTACAGCTTGTCCACATACAATTACAGCTCAGGGAGTGACTCAGGTCTTCCTGCCATACACATAGAGCAATCCATTAAATCTTCCTGGGACGATATAACTGAATCCCCATATTCCACCTGCATGGGCTCTGGGTCATTTGTGCTTCCCTCAGCAATTGACCTTTCCCTGGCTGCAGTGGTTTGCAAGTTAATATGCCTTCTCCCTAGCCTCCAGCTGGGCTGTTCTAGGGCTTTCCAGTAAACAGCAGGGCTTGTCCCCACACCTCTGGGCAATGGCTTGTAAAACTCCTGCCTGTTTTCTTTTCTCTCAAACTGCTTATCTGCTCTCACAGACGCTCTATGAACTGGGTTTCTCTTTAGACAAAAAGAGTCACTGTACCTTGGCTTTGTAACGTCCGTGTGACCGGTACTTGCCCAACCAGACACCTCTCTCTGGACACGGTCTCTTTTCTAGACTCCCTCTGGAATCCTCCTGGATAGTGCTTGTCTTCTCTGCAACTTGGGAAGACCAGATAAAGCCTCCAGGCTTCTTGGCTTTCTAGCACAAGTAATCCTCCTATCAGGACTTTCCCTTCCAGTACTTTTAAATCTTGTTACAGACCCTTCTGGGGAGCATAGACCTCTCTCCAGGCTAGGCTCTCTCTTTCTGAGCTCACTGCCTCTGGGATTTCTTCTTACCGGGTCTCTTTCCAGTATGGCTCTCCCAGGTCTCACTCCAGCACTTCTTGGTCTGTATCTTTCTCTCTCTCCTTCTGAGCTCCCCTCTGAGCCCTCTTCCGAGGTTCCTTCCTCTCTCCAGGCCGGGCTCTCCTCTGAGGTTCCTTCCTCCCTCCAGGCCGGGCTCTCCTCTGAGGTTCCTTCCTCCCTCCAGGCCGGGCTCTCCTCTGAGGTTCCTTCCTCCCTCCAGGCCGGGCTCTCCTCTGAGGTTCCTTTCTCCCTCCAGGCCGGGCTCTCTTCTGAGGTTCCTTTCTCCCTCCAGGCCGGGCTCTCTTCTGAGGTTCCTTTCTCCCTCCAGGCCGGGCTCTCTTCTGAGTTCCTCGAGCTACTCTTCAGGTGGAGCTGATTAGCTCCTGCACAATCAGTCCCCGGGTGTGTTACCTCAGCCTCTGTAGGTTCATGCACGCTCCCTCTAGCTGCCTTGCAAGGGAACTGCATCTTCTGCAAGTTATTTGTTTCGTAATAAACAGCTTTTTTTTCTAAGTTTCTGCCTTTAGTGGCTTCTGCCTTATCACAATATACACGAGTATATATAAACTTAATAGTGTTTTTGCTTCTAAGCAGTCTAAGCAGGATGTCACTGCACAGTTGTAGTGACATGGTTTACCCTAAGAACTATGTATAGGGATGTAATTTATTTACAGGGTTGTCTGTTATTTACAATTAGCTGGTTGGGGGTATGGCGGGTGAGGTTGTGTTGTTGGCCTGTGAGTAGTGTAGGAGAAAAAGGTGGTGCTTTAGTGCCTTTCTGAATTGGGCAAGCTCAGTGATCGCTCGGATGTTAGTTGGGAGTTCATTCCAGCAAGTGGGTACGTAGAACATAAAGGCTCTGTTCTTTGTTGCCTGAGTGCATTTTGTTATTTCACTGGGGGTTATTAGTGTGTTGGTGATGAAGGTCCTTCTTGCTCTGTTTGCAGGAGTGGGGTGGAGAAGGTCCATTAAGGAGGTAGAGGATATTTTGTTGATGGCTTTGAAGGTCATCAGTACTACTTTGTAGGTGAGCCGGCAGTAGATTGGTAGCCAGTGCAGGTCCTTTAGGATTGGAGTGATGTGGTCTCTTCTAGAGGCCCCATGTAGGAAGCGGGCAGCAGTGTTCATTGCGAACTGTAGTGGGTTTAGTGTGTTCTTAGGGAGTCCATGCAGGATCACATTGGCGTAGTCAAAGTGGGGGGTTATAAGTGCCTGGAAAACTGTTTGGAAGTCATCTGGTTGCAGCAAGAGTTGGAGATATCGAATTGTCCGCATCTTATGGTAGATTTGCTTGATGGTGTTGCCTATGTGTGCTTTCAAGTCGAGGTGCTGGTCTAGCGTGACGCCTAGGTAGCGGATGGTGGATCTACTCGGGAGCTCGGCATCTCTCGTCTTTAATGTTGCCGGTGGGGAGAAGGTTTGATTCCTTGTGATGAACAGCACATCTGTATTGCTGAAGTTTATCCTGAGACTCTGTGAGTGGAGCCAGTCAGTGATGGCATCAAAGCATTTTACTAGTGATGAGAAGTCTGGTTGGTCGATAGTGAATGGGGTGAAGAGTAGTATGTCATCCGCATAAATCAGGCAGGAGATGTTGAAGGAGCGGATGATTGCACATATGGGCTGTATATATATATTGAATAAGAGGGCAGAGAGCGAGAAGCCCCAAGGAACGCCATGTTTTGTTGAAAAGGCTCGGAGGTCAAAGAGCCTGTTCGTAGGTGTCATCAGGGATAATATGTTGAAACCCTCTACCTAGTGTTCAGCAGTGGCCAAGAAAGCAAATAGAATGTTAGGAATTATAAGGAAATAAATGGAGAATAAAACAAAGGATATTATAATGCCTCTGTATTGTTTCATGGTGTGCCCGCACCTTGACTATTGTGTGCAATTCTAGTCGTCATATCTTAAAAAGGATATAGCGTTATTAGAAAAGATACATGGAAGAGCCACCAAAATGGTATAGGGGCTGGAAGGATACCCTTATGAGGAGAGGCTTAAAAGGTTAGGGCTCTTCACCATGGAAAAGAGATGGCTGAGGGGAGATATGATAGTCTATAAACTAATGGATGGAGTGGAGCGGGTATCAAAGGTCAGTTATTTACTCCTCCAGAAAGTGGAAAGACTAGAAGACATGCAATGAATCTACTATGTAACATATTTAAGCCTAATCAGAGAAAATATTTTTTCACTCAACACAAACAAACTCAGATTGGTGTCAGAAGATGCAGTGAAGGCTTTTAATGTAACTGGGTTTAAAAGAGGTTTAGACAAATTCCTGGAGGAAAAATCCATAAACCATTATTAAATTGGACTGGGGAATCCCTTGGGAACTTGACAGGTACTTGTGACCTGGATTTCCCACTGTTGGAAACAGGATACTGGGCTTGATCGACCTTTGGTCTGACCCATTTTAGCATATCTTATGTTATGTTCTTATAAACCAGGGTTTTCCCTCTGCCTTACAAAAATCAATCTTTGTTTCAGATTGTATCACTTCTCCAAGATGGTGAATGTCTACATCTATTATTTACTTAGACTTCCCTGTCTTCAATGAAGTGCTGTTGCGGCTACACTTCATAGTGCAAGATTACTGCATTGAATTTTCAGTGGAGAAGTCAGAGCCGGAGTGACCATTAGGAGAAAGAGATGGCTGCCTAGAGCAGCAATGGTCCAGAGCAGCCCACTGCCACTACTGCCACCTCTCTCCTTAAACATCGGTGCTGCGAGGCTGTTTCAGTTCTGCCACCATGCAAAAGGAAGGCAGCATCAGGTCTCAGAGGGGGCGGAACTGAAACAGCCTCACAGCACTGATGTTTAAGGCTGTTTCAGATCATTGCTGCTGCTGCAGATCCTGGAGAGGGGTGGCAACGGCAAGAATGGGGGCTGAGGGGGCGCACTAGGTGAACCTCATCTCCTTGCACCGGCCCTGGGGAGGGGGGGTAATTATATTCCTGTCGAAGTTCAGAATACCTAAAGCTCAGTACACATACCTAAAGCTTTTGCAGAATGCAGGCACACCACAGACTGCTAGCTCTTGTTCTGCAAAGACACAGTGTATTATATTACCTAGATGACAGAGAGGCCTGACGCACCTCTGAGATTTAATGCCTGCATACAATCTGAAATACTTTGCTTGCAGAAAAACTTACACAACATTGACAAAAAGAAATTGGCTTAAATTCTTTGAACTCTGGGACCTTTGTCCTTTTCTTCTCCTACTTTGAAGTCAGCTCTGAGACTGTGCCCATATAATAGGCAACACTGAACCACATGAAGTATTAAATGACTACGAAGGAGTATGGGGTATTGTTGGAAGTGCTGTTTCACAACAAATGGCAGTGCACCATTAAACCAAGATGGCTTCAGGTAACAAGTAGAGCTGAATTAGTTTTTCTGAATACTTCCGTTTCTAAGTGCATCTCACAACAGCATTACAAAGCAAGGTTGACTCACCTCGTCAGTGTGACCTGGAGATAGCTGGTCACTGTACGACAAGCACAACTGGATTCTTTTGTAAAATGATACATTGCTTCTGCCTTTCCTATATATTCTTATAACCTGGCCAGTTCAGTTCATTTGACTTTTTTTCCATCTTTGTAACTGGCTCATCTTATGTGACTGTCAGACATCATGCACAATTTTTCATGTTGAAGTCACAACTGAATTTTTGAACTTCATCCCAAGGCTACAGTAAAAGCTACAGTGAAATGATTGAACACTGCCAGTTTTGATATAATATTTTGAATGTTTAGGTACTGTGACTGTGAATTAAAAAGTGAGAAAGTTTTTTTATGACCAACAATAGAAACATAGAAACATGATGGCAGAAAAGAACATATTAGGGTTCATTCCATTCCGGTCTGAGCCGGATGTACAGAGGGAATCATGATTCTGATACCGCGGGGCACATCTAGCCCCATGGGATCAGAATTGCGAACAGTCCTGTACGTGCAGGCTGGGACTCTGATTCAGTCCGGCTTTCACATACAGGACTTTCCTGGCTAACTCAGTCAAGGCTCTTATTCCCTCCAGCCCGACCCCCAATCTGGCCTCCTAAGGCCAGGGTCGGGTTACTGGGAATGTCCTCCGGCCCCCCCTTGCCCCAACCGCACCTCCGGCATTGAATAAATAACATGTTCCCTGTACATGTCACCAGCCCTGGACGTACAGGGCCGACATTAGACTCAGCCCTGTATGTCCAGGGCTGGCGACCGCGCACCGTCTGCCCAGACTCCACCCCTGAGCTGCCCCTTCCCCGCTCCTATCTAACTTCCCCACACAACCGGTGGGGAAGTTAGACGTGGCAGGAGAAGGCAAGAATAGCAGGGATGGACGTCTCGTATTTGTGGCACAGAATCGGGCCCATTACCTTTTTAGTCTGCCCTTCCATATCAACTAATATAGTCCCTATCACCTCCTTTTTGCTGCTGGCCATTTCTCTCCCTATGCACCCAAGCATCCTTCTGGCTTTTGCCGTCACCTTTTTTACTTGTTTGCCAGTTTAAGATCATCAAAAACAACCACACCCAGGTCCTGTTCTTCTTTCGTGGACAGAAGTACTTCACCCCCTATACTGTACTGCCCCCTTGGATTTTTGCAGCCCAAATTCATGACCCTACATTTTTTAACATTAAATCTCAGCTGCCAAATTCTAGACCATTTTTCAAGCTTAGCGAGATCCCTCCTCATGTTATCTATTCCTTTCTGGGTGTCTACTTTATTGCAGATTTTGGTATCATCCACAAAGAGGCAAACCTTATTCAACAGCCCTTCTGCAATATCACTAACAAATATGTTAAAAAGAATTGGACCAAGGAAAAATCCCTGCAGCATACCACTGGTAAGATCCTTCTCCTCAGAGTGAGCTCTATTTACCTGTACCCGTTGTTGCCTCCCATTTAACTAATTTCTAACCCAGTCAGTCACTTTAGAGTCCATCTCTAGGATGCTCAATTTATTTATAAGTTACCTGTGCGGAATGGTATCAAAGGCTTTACTGAAATCTAAGTACACTACATCTCACTAACATATCTGAAAAATATCTTCTCCCCCCATTTTATTGCATTGGCTATTTCTTCTTCTTTGGTATCATTGCTTTCCTTCCTACTTTCCTAGCTTCTTTAAGTTTTTCAAAATATTGATGCTTGTGTTTCTCTTTCTGTGATCTCTTGTATTTTATGAAAGCCACCCTCTTTTTCTTCTTTTCAGCCACTTCTTTTGAGAACCATGGTAGCCTCCTTTTACATGTATTTACCTTTCTAACAAAAAGGTTTGTCGCCCTTAAAATATCCCTTTTCAGTTTTGCCTATTGCTTTCCTATGTCCCCCAGCTGTTCCCATCCCGCTAATGACTCCTTGAGGTATTGTCCCATCTTGGCAAAGTTAGTTTCCTAAAATCTAAGATCCTTGCTTTTGAATGGACTTTATCAGCCCTAGTCCTAATACTGAACAATGCTATCTGGTGATCATTGGATGCGAGATGATCTCCCACTATAACATCAGAAACACAATGTAAAGGTCAGTTCATACTAACAGATTGGTACCGAGGTCTTTTTCCTTTTTCACAAGTGTATTATTATTGCATGAGAGCATATCAAGCGTTAATTAAGAAGAAGAATTTACAGTTGTGGTCAGTATTATTGGCATCCTTGCATTTTAGGTATGTTGTATATAATATCTTGAGAAATAACTGGGAATATTCCAACTGTACGTCTTCATAGTATTTTAATAATATGTTCAAAGCTATACAACAACAAAAAAGGATGTCTGTGCAATGTAAACATAGTAATTTCTGAGAAAAAAACCAAAACAAAATATAACCTGGACAGGATTAATGGCATCCTTCAGTAATATTTGGTTGCACAAACCTTGGCAGTGATGACAGCCTCCAAATGTTTCTTGTATCCATCTCTACATTTCGTACATCTGTATGCTGGTAGTTTCTCCCATTCTCCAACTGCAATTTGTTCCAGTTCATGAATGTTTCCAGGATTTCTTTTGCCAATGGCAGATTTCAGCTCTTTCCAAAGGTTCTCAATTGGAATGAGATCAGGACTCATTGCTGGCCAGTTTAAAACCATCCATTTGTTCCTTTTTAACCATTCTTTTGTACTTGTGGATGTATATTTTGGGTCATTGTTCTGCTGGAAGACCGATGACCTTCGACCCAGACCTAGCTTTTTGACACTAGACAGAATGGTTTGCTCCAAAATACCTTGGTAGTCCTCTGACTTCATGATTTCTTTAATACGTTCCAGGCCTCCAGCTCCTATGGCAGCAAAACAGCCCCACAACTTATGAAAACCTCCACCATATTTATCTGTAGGAAGGGTGTTTTTTTTCCTTGTAAGCTTCATTTCTTCACCTGTACATGTATCGCTGGCCTGCATTGCCAAAGAGGTCAAGTTTGGTTTCATCTGTCAACAGAACATTTTCCCAGAAGGATTGTGGTTTTTCAAGGTGGGTTTGGGCAAAGATCAGGGCTCCTTTTTTATCTCTGTCTTTGAGTAGTGGGATCCTCCATGGCCTTTGCCCATGAAGTCCTTCTTTGTTTAGTGTGCGGTGCATGGTGCGGGTTAAAACCACCACTCCAGATTGCTCCAGGTCAGCCTTAAGCTCTTTGGATGTTGCACGTGGTGTTTTTCCAACAGCTCGCAGCCATGGCCTTTCAATGGTGGTGAAGGGTGCTACACATTTTAGGCATATGCTGTGCCTTGCTGGAGTTACATCAAAGAATTCTTGGATTAATTTTCATCTTCCCACCAGATCCTGGGAGGTTCCTGACAGTTCCATGAGCAGAAAACCTCTTAAGATTGCAAACTGTAGACACAGGAATCCCAAGGTCTTTGGAGATGGCCTTATACCCCTTTGAAGTTTGATGTTTTGTGATAATGGCTTTTCTGAAGGTCTCAGGCAGCTCCCTTGTTTTCACTATTGTGAAAATGGAACAAAGAATGATTGTGGCCATTTTAAACATTAGAGCCATCATTGATTGGTTGATTTAAGTCATGTGAATGCTGACAATTATGCTGACAGGAATGTGGTTCTTCTGTTCATACTGATTTGAATTGTTTAGAAGGGTACCAATAATCATGTCCAGGCAATATCACAGTTTTTATACTATTTCCTACTATTCCTTTTTGAATTGGTCTTGTTTTATTTGATTCTTTTATATGTCAAATATGTGTGCACATATAGTCTACAGCCATTTCACTTGCCACTTTTTTTTAGGAGATATTTGATGTTAGGGGGTTAAACTGAAAGGCTGTCAATAATGTTGACTACAGCTGTATACTGTATGTACATATCAGTGCTTGCAGGGCAGTCATGGCCTTTCAATGATGGTGAAGGTTACAACAGCTTTTAGGTATGTGCTGTGCATAGGTAGAGTTACATCAGAAGTCCCATTGATCTCAGAGGGGCATCTCCCTCTTCTGAGATATGCCAAGCAACTCCTGTAAAGTCAATAAAGACAAGCAACTCATAACAGAGGGGAGAGGAGAAAGGAGGAGAAAAGTGAGCAAGGAGAGACAAGAAAGCAAGTGTAGATTGATGATCCTCCCCAACAGATGCTCCATAGTAGTGGTGAATGCTTTGAGATCAGCCTGAATACCTACCACATCTTGGCACAAAGGACTATTTTGCTTAAGCAGCTGTTCAGCATGCACAAAGATGCAAAGATGAAGGAGGAGAGACTGGCCAAAGGAAAGGACACTAGTCGCAAAGCAACATTGAAATAAGGATGGCATGAACCACCCAAATCAGCAGAAGAAGGGTGAAGGGCAGCAGTGAGGAAGGCCATGAGAACAATGGTGGCAGAAAGAAACAAGGGGAAAGAACGTCTTTCTTTCTATTTGCTTGTTTTATTTATTTATTTATTTTTCCCATGGGGCCTAAAGTGGCTCTTGCAAATGGGATAGCAGCCTGCAGAGACCTTGTGGAGGCAGCAGAAAGAGTGGCACCAGCTACAATACAATAGAGATACAGATCACAAGAGCAGGCCTAGTACAAGAGAGAGGCACAAGCAGAGACTTTTCTTTCTGTTAAAGTTTGGCTTGGGGGCTAAAAGATGCTCACTAGAAATGAATACCAAACTAGAGAGAATACAGTGGAAACCATCAAAAACACAGCAAGACACTGAAGGCATAGGGTGCAGGCAAATACCTCCTCCCAGCTGCATGAAAATTGAGGGAAACCAAACAAGAGGAGGTTTGTCTTTAGAAACATTTGCTTTTCCACCAATTCTGGTGCTTGCTCTGGAATGACAGGGGCCTGCAACATCTCTGCTGTGGAGAATATACATTCACAGAGCATGTTGGTTGGAGGGTAGAAAAGGAAATGCTGGGCAACCTTGGCTATGTCTTGCCAAACTACTGCCTTGGATGCCTAGTATGCCAAAGGATCTGTGGCCATGGCCTCAAAGGATTCTTCCAGATAGCGTATCACTGAAATTCATCCAGAAGTCTGGCTTATGGCAGACCTAGTTCTGCTGCTTATCACTGTGACTAGGGCTTTTATTGGTAACTGACAGGGTGCTGCTTTTCCTAACACTACTGCTTTCTGGCATGCTTACTGCTTCCCCTGCTGCATTACCACTGTCCTCCTGCCTCTGGTGCTCGCTTTCCTCCACCTGAATCACCTGCTTCTCCTTCTAGTAAGTCAGTGCATTGCACTGCTGAGTGTACGTTCCTTTCATCTGTGAGTTTACAGAGACTAGCTAGCATTCTCCCTCACTTGGTTTGCAGCTTGACATGCTCTGAGGGCTTCTGTGCATCAGTGATGCTGAGGGCTAAGCTATCGGTAGTTTAACTACTGGCAGGGTCTCCCAAGACAGACAGGTCTCAGCTGAGGTGCCAGACCAAGACAAACCACCCATCTGGGCAGCAGCAGAATGGGATAGTGTTGATGGCGGAGGATCACATTTCTGTGACAATGGCAACAACACTAAACTTAAACTGCGCGGAGGAAAGGCCCGGCAATCTACTTCTGTATCTTGCCATGAAAACCCATCTGGGCAGCAGCAGAATGGGACGGTTTTGGCGGCGGAGGATCACATTTATGTGACAACGGCAACAAAACTAAACTTAAACTGCATGGAGGAAAGGCCCGGCAATCTACTTCTGTATCTTGCCATGAAAACCCAATGGATAGTCACAATAAAACAAATTGCACTATAGTGCTGGAAGATGAGACCCCCAGGTCGGAAGGCACTCAACTAGCTACTGTTGAAGAGCTGAAGACTTTTCAGAGTAAAGCCAGCATTTATGATATGGTTGGATCAAAGCTCTCGAGACATCTGACTTCTGATGTAGCTGCGCATGAAATGAGAGTCAGAAGCTGTAAAGATATCTTACATATTGGAACATGGAACATACGAAGCATGAACCAAGAGAAGTTGGAGATGGTCAAGAATGAAATGGAATGTGTGCAACTTGATCTGTTGGGTGTCAGCGAACTGAAATGGACTGGCATCGGGCACTTTGCATCAGATGATCACATAGTCTACTATGCTGGAAATGAAAGACAAAGAAGAAATGGTGTTGCATTTATAATAAAGAAGAAACTTGCAAGGACTGTAATGAAATACAATGCAGTCAGTGAACGCTTAATCTCTATTCGTCTATGAGGAATACCTATCAACACAACTATAATTCAAGTATATGCCGCAGAAGAGGATGAAACTGAAAGGTTCTATGAACAAGTACAAGCTGAAATTCACAGAACATGCAAACAGGATAACCTGATAGTCATGTGTAACTGGAACGCAAAAGTTGGCAACAAAGAAGAAGGCAAAGTAGTTGGAAAATATGGACTTGGCAACAGAAATGAAGGTGGAGAAAGACTGATGGAATTCTGCAAGACCAACGATCTATTCATCTCAAACACCTTCTTCCAGCAACACAAGCAGTGACTGTACACATGGACGTCACCCAATGTATTGTACAAAAATCAAATTGACTACATCTGTGAAAGTCAATGATGGAAAAGCTCTATAACATCAACAAAGACAAAACCTGGAGCTGACTGTGGTACAGATCATCAAGTACTAGTATGCAAACTCAAGCTAAATTTGAAAAAGAGCAAACCATTCATGAATGCAGCAAAATATGACCTTGAGAATATACCACTGGAATTTAAAGACTGCCTGCAAAATCGATTTGCTGCTTTAGATACAAATGACAGAGCTCCAGAAGAGTTATGGAATGACATCAAGAAGGTTGTGTTGGAAGAAAGCGAGAAGTCTCTACAAAAGGTGAAAAAGCAAAAATGGCCAAAATGGATGATGGAAGAAACTATGAAAATTGCCCAGAAATGCAGAGAAGCTAAAGCCAGAGGAGAAAGAAAGACAATCACAAAACTCAACAGAGATTTCTAATGTGGAGCAAGACAGGACAAGGAAAAGTACTACAATGATACATGCAAGGAAATAGAAGCAGAAACTATTAGAGGAAGAACAAGATTGGCTTTCCTAAAGCTACGAGAGTTAAAGAAAAAATTCCAGCCTCGAATTGGAATGTTACAAGATGCTCAAGGTTCTATTTTGAATGAAGCTGTTAAGATCAAGAAAGGGTAGAAAGAATATACAGCGTTTTTATATGTTAAAGATCATTTCAACCTGTACCTTATGATCCGGAACCATTGGTGATGAAAGAAGAAGTTGAAGCAGCATTTAAAGCCTTATCAAAGAACAAAGCACCAGGTATTGATGGCATTCCCATAGAAGTATTACAGCAATCTGATGCAACTGTTACCGTACTTACAAGACTCTGCCAAGAAATTTGGAAGACAACATCATGGCCAACTGACTGGAAAAGATCTGTGTTTATACCAATACTAAAGAAAGGTGATCCAACTGACTGTGGAAATTATCACACAATCACTCTGATCCCACATTCCAGCAAGATTCTACTGAAGATTATTCAACAGAAACTACAACCATACCTGGAACAAGAACTACCTGAAGTGCAAGCAGGTTTCAGGAAAGGGCGAGGAATGAGAGACATCATCGTGGATGAGAGATGGATCCTTGAAAAGACTAAAGAAAACCAAAAGGTTATCTATTTGTGCTTTATCGACTATAGCAAGGCTTTTGACTGTGTAAACCATGAGAAACTCTGGACAACATTCAGAAGCATGAGTATACCAGAACACCTGATCGTTCTCTTGCACAATCTGTACATTGATCAAGAAGCAACAGTTCGAACGGGACAAGGAGAAACAGAATGGTTTAAAATAAGCAAAGGTGTAAGACAAGGCTGCATACTTTCCCCCTACCTGTTTAATTTATATGCAGAACAAATTATCAGAGAAGCAGGATTGTATGAAGACAATAGAGGTGTGAAGATTGGTGGAAGACTCATCAATAACTTCGCTATGCTGATGATTACTGGCCGAAAGTGAAGATCTGAAATATTTGCTTCTCATGATTAAAGAACATAGTCTCAAAATGGGCCTGATCAAAGAACATAGTCTCAAAATGGGCCTGCACCTTAATGTAAAGAAGACAAAGATTATGACAACTGGCAAAATCAACAAGTTTATCGTTGAAGGAGAAGAAATTGAAATTGTGGACAACTTTAACCTACTTGGATCAACTATCAATAAAGAAGCAACAAGCAGTCAAGAAATCCGACGATGCATTGCTCTTGGCACAATGGCTATGAAAGACCTAGACAAGATTCTCAAGAGCAGAGATGCCTTTGAATTATGGTGCTGGCAGCGAATACTGCATATACCATGGACTGCCCAAAGTAGAAACAAGTCAGTACTAGAGGAGATCAAACCTAAGCTTTCTTTAGAAGCTCAGATGACAAGACTTCAACTTTCATACTTTGGACACATCATGCAAAGAGAGAGATCATTAGAGAAAGACATCATGCTTGGCAAGATAGAAGGTCAACGCAAAAGAGGAAGGCCAGCAATGAGATGGATCGATACAATAACAGTAGCTACGGGTACCAGTCTGTCAACAATGAGCCGCTTGACAGAAGACCAAACACAATTTAGGACAACTATCCAGAGGGTCGCCATGAGTTGACACTGACTCGACGGCTCTTAACAACAACAACAACAACAGCTAGCATTCTCCTTTGTAAGGAGTTGTAACTCTTTCCCAACTTGTTTATGCAAGAAGTCCACTAACACCAAAACCTCTGCTATGAATCCCTGTTCCTGTCGAAAACCCTCTCTTAAAGTGACTAGCCATCCCGTATTATATGGGACAGTCCCGTATTTTACAGATTTGTCCCTGGAATCATATTACTTTTGTCAGGATGCCTAAATGTTTCCTATTTTAAAACAAATGTCCCACTCATACACTCTTCCACATTTGTACCAGGAGACATCTCCACTCCAGCTGAAATTTTCAAAGGGAAACTCTATTTTTATGAAACTATTTCCATTACAGACACAGAAACATATACTGTAAACATGCATGCACTCTGTTATACTTCAGTCATCCACCCCAAAATCGGGTACACACATGAACACTAGCACTTTTCAGACAGATAGATTTTGTCTCTGACTGTCTACTGGTGCTATTCTGCTTCTGCACGTCTCTGCTTCAATGCCCCCAGTCCTTGCTTTTGCTACCAGTTCTTTTTCTCAGCCTGCAAATAGCCTCCTCACACTTTACCCCATTCCTCTTAATTTCTACCCTTTCTCAGCAACCCCACTCACCCCTACCACTTATTCCACTGACTTTCTTCCAGACCCTGTGCAGAAAATCAGCCCATCCTTCCTGTGACTAGTGCAGCCTTTCCATTGGCTGGAACCTACCACTTACTCTGCACAGTGAGGGGGGAGCACTGGCGAGCTGTAGAGCTAAACTCTAAAAAATGCCAAGACAATTTAAACACCATTCTGACTAGGACAACTACTTTAGAAAGTTGTGGAATCCTAAAATAATTTAGATGGTTGGTAGTACTAAACTCCTGAGTCCTCAGCACATCTGACAAATCTGGCTCTGCTTCCTCCCCAAGGCCCAGGCAGCCATCAGTCAGACAAAGCCAGCCAATAGGCTGCAGCAGACACAGCCAGCCAATAGGGAGCAGGGGGAGGTGGGAGCAGTAACTAGGATACAGAAATCTTCCTTTCTGCCTTATCCTGCAACTCTGGAATATGGTGGGGGGTTTTTTTTGCTATAGATATAGACCTACAGGAGAAAATATTGGGGGTAACATTAATATCAGTATCATGGTCAGTGGTCAGCTGATTTTATTGATTCTGTCATCTTTGTAGCCTCTTAGCCTAGGGTACGTGTATCTATTTTGTCTTTAGACTTTATTTTAATTTTAAAATGCCGAAAAGAAATGTGTTTTTAATGACCAACTACAAAATGAATACCTATTCATTAAGAAACATTCTGATGATAGTATTGTGTTTTGTAACAAATGCCGGTCTTCCTTTTCAATTGCACATCCAGGAAAGGATAACATTGTTCAGCACCTAAGGGCGGATAAACACAAGACAGCAGATGTAAGTGCTTCTTCAAATACAACTGTGACTTCTTTTTTTTTAATCAAACTTTTGAGGAGAAAACTCAGTCACTAGCTACAATTGAGGATACATGGGCTTATTAATGTTTTGTCCACAACCATTCTTTTTGGTCATCAGACTGTACTTCAAAGTTGCTGAAAAAATATTTTGATGAAAAATACTCTTATGCGCAAAACAAAATGGAAGCAATCATCTGTAATGTTTTCAAACTTGACTCTATTGATTCCCTCAAGAGAGACCTTTCTGAGATACGTTTTTTTAACAGTTTTTTGTGATTGCTCAAACTGTGGAAGCATACAGTGTGCCCTACTAATACTACTACTACTACTACTACTACTATTAAACACTTGTAAAGTGCCACGCACGCAACGTTGTACAACCAAAAGTACCAGAGAGAGTCCCTGCTCGTCCGAGCTTGCAATCTAGTCAAGATAATACAAAACATTAGTCAATTCGATGGGTTTTACAGTTCGGTCATGAAAATGATGGGGGTTAGGTTAAGATGAAGGATAGAAGTCAGGATCTGCCCTATTTCAGTAAGGTACTTTCTTTCTGAGAAAGGGGTTCAGGTAAAAGTTCTTGATGTCCAAGAAGTTAAAGATGAAACCTCAGACATTCTTTCCAAGTGCATTCTTCATACAGTTGATTCCATTGGGCTAAGATCCAAAGTTTTGGCACTTTGTGCTGACAATTCCAATTGCAATTTTGGTGGGGGCACCAGGAGGGGTAGTAACAATATTTTTTACAAGCTGCACAAAAATGTAGGAAGTAATTTATTTGAGGAAAACTGTGCAGCTCACACTGCTCACAATTGTATCAGCACTGCTGCCGAATGCCTGCCATTTGGCATTGAAGTTATGGTTGACAAGATATTCAGACATTTTCACATTTATACAATTGAAGAACTTAAAGAGATGTGTGACTTTGTTGAGAGTGAGTATCAAAAGCTCCTCGGATACAGTAACATTGGGGGGCATGTTTACTAAACTGCGGTAATGTCACTCGCGTTAGGTTCTGCGGTAAAGGTACAGATGCCCATATAAAGGTGTGGGTGGGGCATCATTATGACAAGCCGTGTCAGGTAATGCGTGTTATAAGGCACGTTATAAGGCACCTTATTAGGCACAGTACAAGGCACGTGCCTTAACGTGCCTTGTACTGTGCCTAATAAGGTGCCCTGTAATGTGCCTTGAACTGTGCCTAATAAGGTGCCTTGTAACGTGCCTTATAACGTGCCTTGTACTGTGCCTAATAAGGTGCCCTGTAATGTGCCTTGTAATGTGCCTTATAACGTACCTTGTACTGTGCCTAATAAGGTGCCCTGTAACGTGCCTTGTACTGTGCCTAATTAGGAGCCTTATAACGCCTTATAAGGATTGTTGGCAACTGTGGTGAGGGTACTATGGGCTGGCAGCACGGATCTGCAAAGATATGACTGTCACAGGCAAGCAAAATAATCTGCCTTGGATGGGAGGGAACAACGAGCAATCAAACCCATGACTTCCACCTAGAATGTCAGTGTACTAACCAGTAGGCTATACCTCTATGGCTTGTTGCATAACAATGGCTAGGTACAGAAGGACTGCAGGTCACCGCACAAACCGTCTGCTCTGTGTGCCAGGATAGGGTAACCCCACCAGCACCCATGATGCATTGCACATGCAGAACAGCAGCCTACAGCTGACCACCAAATGGGGTCTGCACCTCTCCAGTACTGCAGCATGGTAAGATGGACTGACAGTGCGTGATACTGGCACAGAGTAGCTACAGACCATGCCATTGTGCAGGTTCCATGTTCACTCTGAGGGATAGGATGGGTGCCCAGCACTAGGTCCACAGTACATGTGGTGTTAGAGATACGTCCTGCTGCACATCCCCAGCACTGCCAGTGTGTGGCAGGTGTTCCCAGCAGTGCAACCAAAGGTACATCTGTTCCAGATGTGTTCTGCAGTCACATATGGCCCTGTGGGACCGGACACCACCCAGATTAGTGCATACCTGGTGTTAAGGTCTGGCTGCCATGGGTACCTGTTATGAAGGCAGTGGGGTGTCTAGACTTGCATGAGGGCTATGTAGCACTGCCATAATGGGTCTAAGTGGTATGCACTATATACCCCAAGGGGCCTCAATCACCCCTTTTGTAGATGAGGGTGTGGTGGGACAGGTGCCTGCACCCTGCAGAATGACTGTAGTACCAACAACCACAGTCCTGCTGGTGGATGACAGCCCTCCAGGGCTGCTGGGCCAGTGCCATACCTATGACAATTGCAGACCAGCAATGATGTTTGGGGTATGCAGGGGAAGGCTCAACTGCCCCACACCATGGTCTGCCATTCATCAACAAACAGCACAGGCAAACTACAGACAGCCCACTAACCAGGCTATAGTGCATGCTCACAGGGAGACCCCATGCACCCAGAGATGGGATGCACAGCACAGACACCAAGCAGGCATCTCCATGATTGGGCCCCAGAACCAAGAACACACAGGTATCACTGGAAACAAATAATGTGGGGCACTATGTGGGAACACAGACATGCCATGGTCACTGCTTGGTCAGAGTGAGAATGACACCCCCCCCCCACCCCCAGCGTGACATGCTGTGGCCACCCTGTCCATGCAGGTGGTGGTCGAGCACTACAGTGTCCCAGCCATTGCCCTCCACCCTGTGCAGATGCATCCTGGCCAATCCGCCCTGTCTGGGCCATTCCCACAATACCTTGCTCCTCATTATGCACATTTGCAGGCTAACACTGGAAGCAGTGTGAGCAATGTGGGCTCAGTGAGGTGTTGGCAGACACAAAACAATGGGGAGACATACGCACACTCCCACACCTATCTCAGCATTGTGCAGATATGGAGGTGGTTGACAACCCTAACCGCCGCACTAGTCCTGATCACAGTGCTGACATTGCTAATCTGTGCAGGGGGTAGTAGTAGTGCTCTGGTGATAACTGCAGCTCTGAGCTGGGGCCAACAGCCTGACACTCTATGAAGCTGTGGATAGTGGAGCCCTTGTGAGTGGGTGTCCATACCCCTGTGCACTGCTGCGTTGTGGTTTGCCCATGTTGTTGTTGTGGCTGCATTGTGGGCTAAAACTATGGGGAGATGGGATGTGAACCTCTGCTCTTGGACATGCTGGCTGAGTGTACTGCACCACACTGTTGCCACAGCAACATAGTGGTCCCTGGGGCTACCCTTACATTCCTCGGCCAGACCTCTTCTGTTGCACTGCACACCATGTACTGGTACAGGGCATGGCCTAGGTCCACTGCAGGCGGGTGCCACTGCTCCCTCCAGCACAATCACCCACCCCCTTTGCCATGCCGCCCTGATCATATGCTGTCGATGCCGGTGGTGCACCATCCCAGGCCATCCAGGGGGAAGGTAGGCGGCTGCCTAAGGTGTGGGTTTTGGGGTAGGGGTGCCTAAATAGATGTCCACACTTCCCCCGACACCACCTGTCACTGTTATGTGCCCCTTGGGGTACCTGCTGGGTAATGTCCCCTGGATGGGACACTGTGGGACACAGACTCATGGGCATGTTTGACCTTGGTCAGTTGCTGTCTTGCTGGTTTCCATTTTCTGTGTTCCTATGTGCCACCTCAGCAACTGCCTAGTCCACCCTGTGCCCCAGTAGCCCCCACTGCATTTCCCGCCTGCAGCCCCCATGCCCCATTTGCACCTTCACCATAGTGGCCTTTCATACCTGGGCACTATGCTGTTGCTGCAAATGGAGCACTACTATCACCTTTCTTGGGCTCCCTACCTATGCTGTACATTGCTGACACTTAAATGGTTTCTCTCTCCTGCAAATATGCATCTAACACCAGGTTTTCAGTTGTGTTAAGATTCAGCCCTTCATTTCCCCGCGTTAGTGTGGAAGGGGCCTTTCCCCGCCCACTCCCTGCTCATTTACCCCTTCTCTCTGCCCTCTCTTCACCCTCTGCGGGACTTACCGCGGCCAGGAATGCTAACGCGCATTATGTAATGTTAAGGCGCGTTAACGTTACATAACGGACCTTAACGTAGTTACTGTTATGTTTCCGCAGTTTAATAAACATGCCCCTAAGTGTCTGGCTTTACTACCAACCATAGAGAGGTTAATTAAAATGTTTAACCAGTGAAATCATATTTTCTAAGCCACGAAAAATGCCCAACTATCATCAAAAACTTTTTCAAGAATGAATCAGCAAAGGTTTGGCTGTACTTTCTCAGCAGTCAGGCTGTGATTTTCCAAAATGCGACTTTAAAAATTGAGTCTCAAAAAATCTCAATGATAGAGGTGGCTGGAGTAATCAGCGACCTTAGAAACCAGTTAGTAACTAGAAAGAATGGAGTATTTTTGCTTCTGACAATTAGAAAGAAGATCTTGAAGAAGAGGGAAGCAGTGGTGAAGCAGATTTCAAGCAATCTGTGTCATCTTTTTACACCACTTGCATTGATTACTTGGATCAGTGGACCACTCACTTCCAGGAGATTGGGAAACAATAATGGACTCTCCTTCAAAAACAACCAGAGTGGTGTGAGCTGGAATGATCTTTAGAATAAATTCTGTCTACAAGACCCGATCTAGACTCAATGATAAATTATACTGACTGTTTGATGAGTTCTTTTGTCTTAAGTCATTTGTTTCTGAAGACCCAGCCCGATCGGCAACGAGGAAGGGAGCAGGCAGGTATGCTCCTCCCTGCTCCCCACCGCTTGGCCAATCAGGCCGAAGAAACACCGGCAATCAGAGTTTAAATTTAAAGCGCTCCAAGGCGCAGGAGACACAGACCCGGCCCAATCGGCAATGAGGAAGGGAGCAGGCAGGTATGCTCCTCCCTGCTCCCCACTGCATGGCCAATCAGGCCGAAGAAACACCGGCAATCGGACTTTAAATTTAAAGCGCTCCAAGACGCGGGAGACACAGACCCGGCCTGATCGGCAACGAGGGAGCAGGCAGGTATGCTCTTCCCTGCTCCGCACTGCATGGCCAATCAGGCTGTAGAAACACCGAAAATCGGGACTTTAAATTTGAAGCGCTCCAAGGCACGGGAGACACAGACCCGGCACGATCAGCAATGAGGAAGGGAGCAGGCAGGTATGCTCCTCCCTGCTCCCCACCGCATGGCCAATCAGGCTGAAGAAATACCAGCAATCGGACTTTAAATTTAAAGCACTCCAAGGCGTGCCCGTGTCTGGAGGGCTACACCAAAGGGCCCTTTGGCGTGGCCCTTAGGCGCGGCACTATGGAATAATCACATCCCCCTCCCACTCCCAGCAACTCCTCCAAAGAACAGACCGACCGAGGCAATGGAACCACGAGAGACATCACCATGTAAGCATCCTCCCAATGTAACCCCTACTGCAATTACCCCAGCCCAGCCTGCCTGTAATGTAATCCTTGACGGTATGTAATGTAACCATGATGCCCAACCTGCTTGAAAGGTATTTATTGATACTGTGTGTGTAGTAAATGCTGCTTGTGATATAACCCATTGACCCACCTAATCTCCTTTTTTCCCCTACCCACCCCTACCTACACCTCTGTATTTGTCCCATCTAGATCTTAAGCTCCCTCTGTGCTGTATCAACTAGATTGTAAGCTCTTTTGAGCAGGGACTGTCTCTATTAATTGTCCTGACTAGACTGTAAGCTCTGATGAGCAGAGACTGTCTCTTATTTAAATAGAAATGTGCAGTAGTACTAGCAGTAGTAATGGGAGACAGCTATCCTGGCTTTGCCCTAACTAGATTATTGCTCTGTGTGCTTTCTCGTCTCGATTAGATTGTAAGCTCTGATGAGCAGAGACTGTCACTCTTATATGTCTGTACAGCACTGCGTACTGGTAGCGCTTTATAAATGTTCAATAGTAGTAGTAATAGTAGTAGTAGTAAAAAGTTCAAAAATTGAAAAAAAAACCCAGACCCATGGGTGACAAAAAATGGAAGGAGGTGTTTGGACACCTCAAAAGTAATGAGATACCATATAAAAATGTATGCAAACTGGGTGAATTTTTTGTGTTTGTCAGGTTCCAATGCTCCAACTGAAAGGTGCTTTTCAATCGTGAACAAAGTGTGGTCTACAGAAAAAAAGCAACTGCATGTAGAGACTCTCAAATGTCTAATAATTGTAAAGTACAATTTTGAGTTAAGTTGCCCAGAATGTTTTAATTATCCTAGTGGAAATTTTGCTATTTTGAAGAAAATCCACTCTGTAAAGAAGTACATCCAAGTGTGGCGACAAAACATTTTTCCGGTATATTCGGAGAGGAGGAAAATCAGAGGTGGAATTGCAGGACTCAAAAGTGTTGAGAGTGGATTTGTGGAAAGTGACATTGAAAAAACAAAAATGCTAAACAAATACTTCTGCTCTGTTTTTACTAGAGAAAATCAAGGAGAAGGACCACTTGTGATTGACAAATATACAAATGGGAATGCCACACATTCACAAAAGATGATGTGTTAGAGCAGCTTGCAAAACTGAAAGTGACCAAGGCCATGGGACCAGATGGGATACATTCCAGGATATTGTAAGAGCTCAGAGAGGTTCTTGCAGGGCCATTAAAAGATGTTTTTAATAGATCTTTGGATACAGGAGAAGTTCCACATGACTGGAGAAGAGCTGATGTGGTACCTCTTCACAAAAGTGGCAGTAGGGAAGAAGTGACAAACCTCAGGCCAGTAAGCCTTACCTCAGTGGCAGGAAAAGTAATGGAGGTGCTCCTGAAAGAGCGAATAGTGGACTTCCTCGAAACCAACAAGTTGCATTATCTGAGGCATGGTTTTACCAAAGGACAATCTTGCCAAACAAATGTGATCAAGGTCTTTGACTGGGTGACCAGAGAACTAGATCAAGGGCATGCGATGGATGTGATCTACCTAGATTTCAGCAAAAACTTTGATACTCTTTTTCACAGGAGTTTTATCAAAAAACTCAACAGCTTGGGGATGGGTCCCAAGGTGGTGAACTGGATCAGAAATTGGTTGATTGACAGATGACAGAAGGTGATGGTAATCAGAACTCACTCAGATGAAAAGAAGGTGATTAGTGGTGTGCCCCAGGGTTCGGTCCTGGGGCCGGTCCTGTTCAATGTATTTGTGAGTGATATTGCTGAAGGACTGAACGGAAAAGTATGTCTTTTTACAGATGACACTTAAATTTGCAACACAGTGGACTCCCCTGAGGGAGTGGATAACATGAGGAAATATCTACAAAAGCTGGAAGAATGGTCTAATGCTTGGCAGTTAAGATTTAATGTGAAGAAGTGCAGTGTCATGCACTTGGGAAGCAGAAATCCAAGGGAATTGTATGCGATAGGGGGCAAGAGGTTGGTGTGCACAGACCAGGAGAAGGATCTCAGAGTGATTGTTTTTGAGGATCTCAAGGTGGCAAAACAGTGTGACAAGGCGGTGGCAAAAGCCAGAAGGATGCTGGGTTGCATACAGAGAAGAATTACCAGCAGAAAGGAAGAAGTACTAATGTCACTGTACAAGTCACAGGTGAGGCCTCACTTGGAATATGTTGTTCAATTTTGGAGACCATATCTCGCAAAGGACATAAAAAGGCTGGAAACAGTTCAGAGGAAGGCGACCAAAATGAAGCCTGTGTCAGAAGATTTATGAGAAGAGACTTGAAGACCTAAATATGTATACTCTGGAGGAGAGGAGGGACAGGGGAGATATGATTCAGACCTTTAAATACCTAAAGAGTATTAATGAACAAACAAATCTCTTCCAAAGACGGGGAAGCTATAAAACTAGAGGGCATAACATGAAGCTGCAAGGGGGTAAACTGAAAGGCAATGTCAGGAAATACTTTTTCACTGAAAGGGTGGTGGATGCTTAGAATGCCCTCCCGATGGAAGTGGTAGGGGCAAATACAGTGACAGAATTCAAAATGGCATGGTACGGACACCGTGGATCCCTTTATAGCAACCGGATAAAATCAAAACAAACATAACTATCTCTTATATCTCAGTAAATAGGGGTGACCTACATGGAGCTGTGGGTACACCCCTAAACAAAGGCATGGGAAAGGATGACCTGCACGGAGCGGCAGGTGTTCTACTCGTCGCCTTGCTGGGCAGACTAGATGGACTATACTGGTCTTTATCTGCTCTCATATACTATGTTACTACGTAAGTAGGCCTAATTGGCACATTTGTAAGTAAAGTTATAAACCAAGCCTACTGATTAAAATTTGGGGTTAAAATTAAAATTGCAATTATAAACATATTTTTTATTTTCCTTAACTTTGAACCCCTGGGCTTGATTGAGTGTCCCATATTTAAAGTTAGAAAACACGGTCAGGTTATCTAATTTAGCCTATAGAATATTATTTATTTTTTATTTATTTAGCTGTATTTATATCCTGCTTTTCACCGGGTCAAAGCGGTCAATTGGGGGATACATTTAACACGAGGGGATATGAGACACATACGATAATACTTACAGGGAACATGGGCAATGGAGGGTTAAGTGGCTTGCCCAAGACCACAAGGAGTATAGGACTAGAAATCCCAGTCCCTCCGGCCTGAGATTGCTGTCCCCAGGTGGGACTTGAACCCCTGGCCCTCCGGCCTGAAGTACCTTGTCCTAACCACTAGACCACTCCTCCCTTGATTCACTAACAGGGTGAGAAAGCTCAGGGCAGACCTTCTGTTGCATAATTCCTCCATGGCACCCTTAAAGGGCTTTAGAACTTCTATGACCTGAGTCATATTTGGCAAAAATCCAAGCTCACAACTGACTGGAACAGCTATTTATCTCTACTATCAGAATACCGCATCATCACCAACAAATGCAAATGTGCATACCATACAAAACTGATCAGCAGCTCACTCAACTGGCAAAAGGAGTTATTTGACATAGTAAAAGAGCTGATCAAAACTCCCACCAAAGACAACCCAGACATCACCATCAGTCCTCAATAAGTAGCCAACTACTACAAAACGCTCTATATATAGTCACAGTCACAGTCCACACAACCTACTCCCATTGCTTCCATGACCAAAGCCTGGACATCTTTCAGATTCATCAGAAAAAAAAACAGAGTCTACAATCAGAACCCTCAACACCACTACATCCACTCTGGATCCATGCCCAGTAAGCTGGATTAAATCAACTAAATCTAAACTCACTCCATACCTCAAGAAAATTACCCAGATGTCATTACTTCATGGCTACATGCCCAATAGCCTAAAAATATCCTCCATGTGCCCCACCCTGAAAAAAATTGGCCTGTACCCTATGGACCCAACCTCCTACAGACCCATTGCCAGTCTTCCCTTCCTAGCCAAAAATCATAGAAAAAATATCCAACAAACAAGAACTCCAAGAACATATCAACAAACATGCTCCTCTTGATCCACATCAACATGGATTTCGGCCACACCATGGAGGGAAACTCTCATACCCTCCCTCATGAACAGACTAATAAAAGAAATACAAATCACTCACCAAGAATACATCTTGATATTCTGGAAATATCAGGTGCCTTTGACAATATCAACCACAATATTCTCCTACAACAGCTCCACTCCATTGGAATTCAAAACAAAGCGCTAAAATGGTTCCAATCCTACCTCACAACATCAAGTAAAAATGGGACCCAACACATAACCTCCTTACACCCAAAACCAAGGAGTCCCACAAGGCTCAACCTTGTCATCACTCCTTTTCAATGTCTACCTCCAACCACTGTGATCAATCATCCAATCCCACAACATCTCCTATCACATCTATGCCAATGATGTCATGCTTTACTCATCTTTCAACACAAACAAACCCATCTTCACAGAAGTACTAAAGTGCCTTTCAGATGTATCTCAATGGCTGCAACAAACACCCTCACAATAAATTACAAAAAAACAGAAATACTATTAATCTTAAAAGACGACACACATTCACCCCTCCAACCTCCTTCCCAATAAACAACATTGATGTGAAAGTCCAGACAGAGATCATGTCTTGGCATAATCCTGGACCAACACCTAACCTGGAAGCCACATATAAATAACACAACTAAAACAATCTACCATAAGATCTGAACTCTTCAGCACCTCCGCCAACTACTGGACCCACCTGACTTCCATATGACATTCCAGACTATAATTACTCACACTTTGACTACTGCAACTCAATTCTCCACAGACTTCCACAATGCACTCTCATTCCAATATACACAGTAGTTTGCATCATACAAGGCACTTCAATATATGAACACATAGAGGCTGAACACATACAGCCCTGAGAAAAACCCAATTCTGCAACTGTGGAAGCTAAACATTCCCATGGTTGCAGAATCAGGGCACTTGGATGGGCTGGCATGAACAGCATTCCACGCTGGTCTACGTCCAAGTGCCTGCCTGTCTCCCCTGCTCAGTGCTCCTGCATGTGTGCCGGTGCCATGGTGTCCCATTGCCATGGCATTGGGATGCACAGCAGGAGCACACCAGGCCCGGCAATGCACAAGACCTCTTTTCCCCACCACCCAACCCCCAGCAGGGTTAGCCAGGGCCTGGATCAGATGGTGGGGGCTTACCTGCCTCTGCGCAGTGTGTTGGGAGAGGGTGTACCAGGCCCAATCGTTGCCATTAATTGGACTTATTCCACTTCTGAGGGCTCTGTACATCCATCTCTCCCATGGTGGACGTACAGGGCCCTGGCCAGAATAGGCCCTGTACGTCTACGTGATGCAGCCCGCCCCCACTGCGCCCATTCTCTACCACTGTCCGGCCCCTTCCCACCCTTGTCCAGCTCTCCCCGCACAGCAGTTCTGTCCCTGCGAATAGTGGGGGTTGCATGTCCAACCTAAATGTACATCCCCGCTATTCGCAGTTCAGAATCTACCCCATAATGCCCATCCTCAAACAACTTCACTGGCTCCCACTACTATGCTGAATCCAATATAAAATACTGCTCTTAACCATCAAAGTCATCAACAGACAATCTTCCCCCAACTTACAAACATTACTACACACTTTTCAAACCAACAGACCAAGGAGACAATCCACCAAAAACACCCTGATCATACTGCATGAAGAAACAAAAAGTAAACAGGCACGCACAAAATCATTTGAACTCTACGCACCAAGCCTCTGGAATGCCCTACCCAAACAAATCAGAATCACCACTGAACTGATCACCTTCCGTAAACATCTAAAGACCCTCTTGTTTACAGAACACTTCAGACCCACTACACTGGCTCCCAGTTGCTGCCAGGATTCAATACAAAACATTGGTAACGACATTCAAGTTAATTCAAAACCTGGCCCCCTCATTCCTCTCCACCCTGATCTCCATACAACCTACCACCAGAAGCAGGAGAACCATAAACTCAGACACACTAATAGTCCCAAACAGCATTAGGCACGTAAAAGTCAGTACTAGTCGCAGAGCGTTCTCCTTCTCTGCCCCCACTTTATGGAACCAGCTCCCACACGAGCTGAGAGCAATTAAAGACTTAACCGAATTCAGAAAAAAATTAAAGACGCACCTGTTCAATTGTCACTATATACAGATGTAAATCCAAGAAGATAAAAAGAGTGAATAGCTGTATGTACAACTGCACACCTGTTCAATTGTCACTATATACATAAGTAAGGCCAAGAAGATAAAAGAGAGTGAATAGCTGTATGTAAAACTGTACATAGATGTTGGATAATCGCGTGTGTAAATGTATAATTGCTTGTATAAATATATAATCGATTGTGATAGTAATTATGGTCTAAATATAGACCCTAATATGTGTGCTGTGTATTACCCCTGTTCTCTCTATCTATGCCCCAAACTTTCTGTCTTGATTTTTTGACAAATCCCAAACTTGTAATCAAACCGCTGCTGATCGCTGGAAGTAGCGGTATATAAGTATCTACTAAATAAAATAAATAAATACATAGCACCCCCAACCTTTCATCCCACTGTCATCCCCTCCCTAATGACAAACGTTTGTACATATCCAATGATCAGTGTCCATATCCAACCAATGTAAATATATAATTATTGTTCAATTATTGTTCTCACCCCTCACCCATATTCACAAGTTATTGTTCAATATAAACTAAATAGAACCTCTGAACATGTTATTGTTCAGTGTAACCTAAATGTAACCTTTGTTTAATGTAAACCACTTTGACCCGATGAAAAGCAGTATTAAATAAAAAAAATAAAAAAGTTAAATAAATATTTGTCCAACCCTGGTGCCCAAGGACTTTCATTCTTGATCTTGATCTCTAATAACATTTGATGCAAGACTGCTCATTGCTCCAAGAACCTCTTCATCTCATAAGTGGAATCTCACCTGGTGTCAACATCCTGTATGAGCTGTTTAGGTGCCCCTGTTGCTCCCTGCTCACACAGCTTGTGCCCATCTGTCACACTCTACTACTATTACTTATCATTTGTATAGAACTACAAGGTGTAGGCAGTGGTGTACTGTACATGTACAAGAGACTGTCCCTGCTTATCACAGCTTAGTATCTGAAAATACCCTATTTTTTCAGCCCTTCTTGATCAATTGCTTCAGGACAAGGCCTGTTTCCCTTACAGGCCAGGCCTAGAGAGTCTCCTAAAGCCAGATGCAACAAGAGTGCAAAGCAATTGATCCCATGAAATCCCCCTTCTTTACTGCCTTAACCATGTTCATCCCACCATCTGTTACAAAAAAATCATAATGCTGTCTGTAGCCTATTTGCCAGTCTTGCAGCAATTCCCTTATTTCTGCTAAGATATAGGTTCAGGCATGCCTATCATCCATCATCTGGGTGTGCAGCACAGCCCACTAGTACTTTCCTACTTTGCAGCCCCCCTTACACCTACAGTCTGACATTGCCTAAACCAGCAGCTAGTGTGCTATCAGGGAGAGGTAGGCATGTTCTGTATTCTTATTTGCCCAGATATCACTAGTAAAATGCATGCTACTACCTTCTGCCTTTGCTAGCTCTGCCTGCAGCTGGTCACACAACTAATTATGTAGGCTGGGAATGAACTGCATACTAAAACTTGTCCTACAGGGAATTGGAGTGGAGGAGTGGCCTAGTGGTTGGGGCAAGGTACTTCAGGCTGGAAGGTTGGGGGTTCAAATCCCACTAGAGGACAGCAACTTTGGGCTGAAAGGACTGGGGTTTCTAGTCCCACAGGTGCTCCTTGTGGTCTTGGGCAAGCCACTTAACCCTCCATAGCCCATGTTCCCTGTAAAATAGTTATCTCTAAGTTATAATGCCCTGTTCAATGTAAACCACACTGATGCAGAATAGCACAGTATATAAGAGAATGCAAATAAATAATTTAGTAACTGGGGGCTAAGCAATGTAGCAGCCTCTTAAACCTCACATTCTCAACCACCTGCAGGGGCTGGTCATCCAGGAGTATCATTCCCCCAATGTACCATGTTACCATCTTCAGTGCTGCCTGCCATTTGCCATGCAACAGTACTGCCAAATACCATCCCACCTCCTCCAAGGTGACTTGCTTTAATGAGTGTCAGGACTGCTGGGGGAAGAGGCTGGGAAATGGATTTTCTTTTATCATTAGCTTTACCGCAGCTGCCGCTTCAAGTCAACTGCCAAGGATCAGTGCCCTCCCTTGTACTCATCTGGGAAGGTGCTTTCCTGCAAAAAAACACAGCATGGCCCATCAGCTTCCGTCTACTAATGTGCTTCCTATATTAATTGCATTCTGCATAATGCAGATAGATATTCAAGCACTTTAAAGTGCCTCCACACCTCTTAGTTTTAGAAGATTTTCCTTCTATTTCCTTGGGGGAGGGGGGGGGGGAATTGTTGGTATTGTTGCTACTGCTACTCAACCTGGGGCTGAGAACAGAGAAGAGAATGGAAGGCCAGTGACATCCTTCTCACGATCGCCTCTACCTGTGAGGTGCTCTCCTTGCACTGCCAGACTCACTTCCTACTTCATCACCACTTTGTATGCTAATAACAAGATCTTCAAGACTCTTCAACCATTAACCTTTCAATATTTGATTATTCTGATGCTAATCCTACCCATGAGGATTCCTCAGATTTTGTATCTCTCAAGACCAGCTCCATTCCATCTGCAGGGAATAGGGTGTGCCTGATGCTCTGCTGTGTTGCCTTTACCTGCTACTTCTCTCTTGTTCTCCTCCTGCACTATCTCAGTCTTCCTTTGGCCCTTTGTGGGATCGGGCCAGACACCTGCTCATTCATAGTTACATTGGAAGCTGAAGCTCTTCCTGCTTTTCCTTTTAAATAATCTCTTTTGCTTCATTGATGGATTAGAGGAGGCCACAGACATACCTTAGGAAGAACTTGTTTCTTTTTCCATACTAGTGCCACTGCTGCTCTCACAGGCAATGCAGATACAAAACCAGATATATGTGTGCGCAGATACAGACACACACATGCACACTCATATGCAAAGAGGCTGAAAAGAATATTATGATCAATGATCTGCATGCTTTTCCCATTTGTTATTGCTTTCTTGTTTGTTATATGTAGGGTAAGGCACATAGGCGCATGTTATGCCTGTTTCATATACGCACATAGAGCGTCACTATTCTGTCTCTCGTACTTTAATCATCAGTCCAGTGCAAAAAGTATCATAGTTACAAAAATATCGTCCTTCATTCATATAAAGATCCAATTCATAAATAGTTCAATAACTAAAGCAAGCTCATTTGTATATAGTTCACCCTGTATTCAAAGTTCTATGTAATGGAGAGGCCTACTCAGAATCCTGACTTAATACCTATATAAATTTACTATTTTGCTCCGAGCTGACCGGGGCACCTCGGGGGGGATGGCGGCCCACAAACCAGCGCGCTTGGACTTCGGGTCTCCTTCTTCTTCTCACGGAAAACGCTCCAAAACGGAGGTATCCTCCCCGCAGAAGATGGTTCCATTTCGTGAAAACCCCGCAATGCACCTGGAGATTTTGGAGGAAATACGCGGCGTGAAGGAATTGGTGCAGTCTAATGGAGAAGCGCTTCGAGCCATGCGAGAAGACTTTGGAGTGCTCCAAGACCGACTTGAAGGTCTTTCATTACGGCAGGACAATATGGCGGGGGTCCTCGACTCGCACGAGGTGCGCTTGGGCAAACTAGACGAGGCTGAGCGCCAGATACAGAATCTTCAAAAGGAGTTGGAAGATAGCAATAATCGCGCCCGTCGCAACAATGTGAGGCTCCTTGGAATGCCGGAGGGAGTGGAAGCAGGAGATATAAGAGAATTCTTGCTCAAAACTCTTCCCTCCTTGCTGAAGATTACTTTTCACAGAGAACTGGAAATCGATCGAGCACACCGTGTTCCTGCCCGCATGGCGCTCAACCGCACGACCCCCCGGCCTATTATCTTTAGCTTGCTACGATATCAACAAGTGGAACAAATTTTACATGCTGCCCGAGCGAATCATCATTTGGAATATGAAGGTTGTAAGGTCTCCTTCTTTCCTGATTTGGCAAAGCCTACCGTTGACCGTCGGAAGAAACTCCTTGCTCTTCGCCCTCGACTTCAACAGCTACAGGCTCGCTTTGGCCTGTTGTATCCAGCGAAGCTCCGAGTGACTCTCCATAACCAGACCAGGACGTTCGAGGATCCTGATCTATTATCAACATTTTTGGACTCCAAAGAAGCAGAACAGATGCGCTAATCCCAAACTTTGGACTCTTATCTGCCGGCTCTGTCCGCCATTTTGAAGGGCCCGATGCGGCGGTCATAGCCCAGCACAGAAATAGCCTGGACTTTCTTTCTTTCTCTGTATGACTTTTGTCTTTGGTCTCCTATCCCTTCATGATGTGTGCCTCGGTCGGATTCGGAGCACGCACAATCCTACAGGTTATATGTTTTTTCAATTTCGGCCTTCTCTGGGGTTTCTCCCCGCAGACACATGGTCGCCAGTAATTTTGGGGTTTTGCTTCTCCTCTACCGCACTGCGGTTATCTTTGTTAATGTGGGGCGCTTCATTGTATTATATTAGCTTATTTTCCTATGTCATGTGTACAGCCAGATACAGTCAGTTTGAGGGACACAGTAAAATTATGTGTGCTATCATGCTCAGAATTTTAACTTTTCTGAGTGGCCTCATGTAAAATCTTATTATTCATCGTACAAGGCATTGCTGGTCCACTCAGCAGAAAGAAAATCCTTAGCTATCTTAGCCACGAGCACGTTGATTAGGTGTTTCTTTAGGAAACGCATTACACTCTGCTGAAACACTGAAACTCAATGCTAGGCCTCACATGGTAGCTGCCTATTCTCCCACCGTTTCCAAATGGTACGGGATAGTCCTTCTGGTTAAGAAGTCTTTGCACGCTACTGTACCTGATATTAGCGCTGACATGGAGGGTTGATGGGCCCGTGCACACCTTGAGGTTGGAGATAGTGAATTCACGTGTATTTGCACTATGTCCCGAATGTGGACAACCCTGCTCACTCTGCAAGTTTTGCGCAGTTGGCCTCGGCCTCCGCTAATGCTCCATTAATACTTGGTGGCGATTTTATTCAAGTGCTCCCTCAATCCTTTCTTCTCAAACAAGGTGCTTGTTGGTTTGAAGCTCCAGTACCGAGCAGACCTGTGTGGCTAGATCTAGTAGCGGGCCTTTGCTCACCGATTCCTCTTACCTTACTCCCTGGTATGACTCTCCCATTAGATTCCCACTATCCACCAATGTTTTTCGACACTTTAGGTGCCTTTAATATTCCTATGCAACCTTTCGACTCCCGACTCTGGTCAGTGTAACTTCAGTATTGCATTCGGCACACTAGAGTACTCCCGCCATCGGCAATCTCTGCATAAGGTTGATTGGAAACTTCCGATCTCTCGGTAGTTAACCGGGTGTAGTATCCAATTTTACTAAACCTTATGTAATGCTATCACTGGAGCTACCTCTATAGCGCAGAAAGTATGGGAGAGAGAATTGCATGTGACTTTAACCTCGGAGCAATGGAGCCTTATCTGGAGCAGAGGGACACGGGTTCCCGACCCGCCTCACTCACTCAGACCCTCTTCTTTCTAGCCCACCGGTGTTTTTATCACTCCTTACAGTTTAGACATATGGAACACCACTCAGGGTAATGGTTGCTGGACACGTCCTGTGGCCATTGGTTTATTACTTCATTTCATGTTATGCATGAATATCCCGCACTACAGTATAACTGGCGTCGGGTCTGGGGTCGTATTTAGTCTATGTTGCACTCTCAGGAGTCCCTTTCTCGGAGGATAGTGGGACTTCGCCCAGTTGCGGGGATCCCCTCTCTCCCAAGAAATGGCTTATCTCCTTTTGAACTTTATGCTTGGCATTGTTGTTTCCCTCATTGAGTAATACTGGGAAATTAGTTCCCATCTGAGCCTCAATGAATGGTGGAATCATGCCTGTCTCTACAGTAAATATGAACAAATACCTCGTCTGTATGCTTCCTCCGCTCAGACTCCTTCTTATTGGTCTTAATGGAAGATGTTCAATGAATATGTACATTTTGCTAAATGCTCTCATCTGACTGTCTAACTTTGTATATATCTCTGTCTCATGATCATGCTGTATTATGGATATTTTTTGATTGTTTGATGTATAATCACTGTTAACTGGAAGCGCTCCCATGCTGATACAAACGGGTAGAGAAGAAGCACCGGGGTGGGGGGTAATGGGTTTACTTTTCCTTATTGTATACTTGTTTTGTCTTTTTTGGTGTGTTGTTTCTTTGTTTGTTGCAAAATGAAAATAAAAGTTTCAAAAAAAAACAAAGTTCTATGTAATGCTTGTATGCTGTAATGCAGTTCTTGAGTTCAATGTAAACCGCTTTGATTTAGGAAAGGCGGTATATAAGCGCATATAAATAAATAATTCAGTTAAAGAGATAAACGTTTCTGTATGATAAACATCCAACGTCATATCATATTTCAAAGATAATTGTGTCGGAGAACATTCACCCTACAGTCAGTGGGAAGCTCATTTCCCGCCAGCTAAAGACAAGGTACAGACTGCAAATGCGATGAAGATATGTGCTGAGGGCCAGTGGGGAGCCCATCTTTTGCCTGCTGAAAACAAGGCTGGGCAATGACCACAGTAAAGATGTGCACCAAGTCCTGGCAGGGAGTCCATCTCCTACTGACCGAAGACAAGGCCCAGGCTGCGACCATGGCAAAGATCTCTGCAAATGTCAGTAGGGAGCCTATCTTCCAGTGGCAGAGGAAGGAAGAGGTCACCACAGCATGGTCTGAGTGAAAGGAGCTGTAGGCCCTTACTGTGTCCTAAGGTAAGAAGAAACATTATAAGGTAGGGAAGGGGAGGGGAAGGGAAAGGGGGAGAGATGGCGATGAAAGGAAGTGAAAAAAGGTGCTGGATGGGGGAGGTTGAGGAGATGAGCACATGTGTAAATGTCAAGAGGCACACTCCCAGGCCCACACAACACACACATGCATGTAGCCCTGGACCAAACACATGCACATGCCCCCTTACAACACATGTGTACATACCTCCATAATACACATGTGTGCATACACAGATGTATCTCCTCACTATACACATACATGTGTGCACACACATGCACCCCACACCTTCACATACATGTGCATGTCCATGCACCCCATCCCTGCACCACATATGCATGTGCCCACATCTGCATATATGCACACACACCCCTGAATCACACCTACCAATCCCTGCATCACATATACATGTATTATCCTAACCCATAACATACATACATGCATGCAGACACTCCCCATATAACATACACATCCCCCACCCTTGCACCACATACACGTGAACATACACACACCCCACCCCTGCACATACATGCACATAGCTGACACCTCCACCTCTGCAATGCACATAGACATGAATGTATACATACATGCCCTTACCTCTGTGCTACACATATATGTTCCACCCTCATACCATACCAGTCCTGCACCACACCCAAATGCATACCACCTCTGCACTACATGCTTACACACTAGACCTCTACCATAGCCCTCCCACTGCACACACACACACACACACACACATTCATAGACCACCTCTGCACCATCCCCCCATATACACATCCACTCTCTCTGAATATAGGTACAAATTTATACATCGCACAACCCATAGAGATGCCTTATACAGTCTCAGAGCTCCTGCTATTATAGCGAAGCACACTTTACCATGTCTCTTTGCACCCTCCTACCCCCCCCCCCCAGGAATGTACAATTTTGGAAAAAGAGGAGGGGCAAACACTCTATTTTGTTATACTTTAAGTGTGCACTATTAACTTGTTTACATAAGCTTACAAAAGAATGCAATATCTGTACTTAAATGTGTTATGCAAAGACTTTTGGAACCACATGCTAAATTTTTGCCATACTAGCCTGGCAATGATAGCGTTGGCAATATACTGCTTTTCAGCTAGAGCCTCCAACTTCGGAATTGGTTATCTATTGATTTGAGAAAGGAGACAAATATCTTGGTCTTGAGGAAAAAAGTTAATATCCCTCGTTTTTGCAGCTTAAGCCCACTGTATTAGATTATAGTTGTGGATGGAAAAAGTGGATCTATTTTTAATTTTAATTTAGTTAATTTATTTAGTTATTTTTATTTATGATATTGTTATGATGGTATTTGTTTATTTGTGTTATATTGTCTTATTTGTGTGATTCTACACTGTCATGATCAACCTTTGGATGGGAAGATTGCATAGAAGCTTTAATGAATAAATAAAAAGACAGTAATCTCCAAAACCCTGTCATGCATGCTACTACTGTGACTATGATGGTTTGGCCAAAGTTTAACGTGTTAAATCCACACTTAACCATCCTAGCAAATTCATTCAATGTAGAGCGGTCTATGGCCTTCTTTCCTGCCTGTGAAGACCTGGGACCCTCTGTAAGGACGAGTTCATTTTCTGGAAAAGTGCAGAAAGGTATAGAGGGAGAGGGGGGGATGCCCAAGAGAAGGGCAAGGAGCTGGTGCTTCAGAGGAAGAGAGACTTTGATGTATGAGGTTTAGTGTCTCAGGGAAGGAAGGAAGACTTGGGGTTAAGGGGGAATCAGGGCCTAGTACTTTGGGGGAGGAGAGCTTTACAGTAGCCTCTACAGAAGAAACAGCTGCTGCTATTCTCATCTCTTTACCCCTTTCTGTCTGTTCTTTTACTGTTAATCTCTAGTCTTTTCTTTTCATGTAAACACCACCTTGATGCCCTATTCAGAGCCGTGTATAAAGTGTGCAAATAAGCAAACATTGGTGGGGTTGTGATCACCATAGGGGTGGGGCTAGATGTCTAATGATTTCATGGATAGAGTTGTTACTGCTGTCAGTAGCAGGGAGATAAAGGGATACCCCAGCCAGTGCTTAATTTTTGCCATAGAAGGAAGGAAATCCCCATTGCTAACTGCCCCATTCTCTTTGAGCTATGCAAGGTAGCAAGTTAACACCTGCAGGACCTGGTGTTAACTAGTGTGTGTTTACCAGGCACTGTTAAACAGCAGAGTGAGCAAGCATACCCTGTTATTTACTGAGCACTCAGTAAGCCCCTCATTTGGATACAGCAGGCATGTCCAACTTCGAACAGGTAGTGATCTACCTTTTCTGGCCAAAAGTGCCGGTGATCTACCACCATGAAAATTAAGTTTCAAATTAGTTTCAAATTAAATTTTAACCCAATAAAGTTGGAGAATCCCCCCCCCCCCCATTTTTAATGAACTTTCTGTCATTTACTTGGATGTGATCAGCTGTTAAGCAAATTAAGCAAAAACAAAACAGAGAGACGAAGAGCCAGTAAGAACTGCGAGGGGAAATGGAAAGTACATTTTTTCTTAAAGTTTTATTGAGTAATAACTTTCTTTAACTGTCTTAATAACTTTCTTTAACTTTTATTGAGTAATTTGTGTTAAATTTAGGTTGAGTATTGATCCAGGCTGATCTTGCACAATCTTTAATATTTCGCTGTTGCTCATTAGTGAGACGTCTGAGCCTGCATTTCATCCACCAGCTTTTTGAAGTTGGGTGAATATTGTGTGAGGGCCAGTCTCAGGGAATCCTGGAGATGTTCATCTGTCATGTTGGAACGTTGTGTACTCTTTGTCATTTTCAGATGGGAAAATGCAGATTCACACAAATAAGTTGAACCGAAACAGGAGTGTACAGATTCACTGCATCTTCTCAAGCTGGGAAATTTGTCTCTAGGCACTAGCTTCAAAAACGATTCTTGCTCAGCACGGGTCTTGAGAAAAATGTCATTTTTAAGGGTTAATATTTCGTTTTCAAGAGATGGCTTGTTCAATGAGTAATTTTTACTGATAGCATCTGCAGTTTCTTTAATGTCCACATCTACTTTGAATGGGTATGACAAGTACTCCACAACTGTTCCAATTTTTTGGAAGTCACAGAATCTATTTTCAAATTCCTGGATAACAGAACAGATTTCTGTCACATACTTCTCGTTCTGAAAATCAAAATTTGGATATTGTCCCAGATGGTCCTGCGTATTAGGAAAATGATCAAAAGTGTTGCTTGCAAGGTCAGTCATCATTAGCTCAAATTTGCTCTTGTAGGATGAAACTGTACTCATCATCTTGCCAATGCATTTGTTTTTACCTTGTAGTTCAAGGTTCATATCACTTAGTTTGCCTGTAAAGTCAGCGAGAAATGCCCAGATCACATAACCACTCTTCATCTTCCAACTCTGCTTGGTCATCTCCCCTCTCCTTCAAGAAACGTCTTATTTCATTCAGCAAACCACGATATCTTTGCAGAAATTTGTGCCTACTTAGCCACCTTATATCTGTGTGCAAAATGATTTCCGCTGCCCCTTCATCAAGAGTAAGATTGAAAAGCCGTCTTTGAAGTGATCTTCCATGAACTGAATTTACAATTTTGAAAGTGATATCCATGACAGTCTTTGTATTGAGTCTCTTGCTTGCCAAAACTTGATGGTGAATGATGCAGTGGTAAGAAAGGAAATCTGGGAAGTCGTCATGCTGTCTACCGAAGGCTATGAAACCGTTAACCTCACCTGTAATTGCTCTTGCTCCATCAGTAGTGATGGAAACAAGTCTATGCAATGGAAGATTACACTTTGTCACAAAAGAATGTAAAGAACTGACTATTTCCTGACCGGTAGTTCTCCCTTTTAAAGAAATCATTCCAAGTAGTTCTTCTTTAACACTGAAGTCTTCAAATACCATCCGGATAAAGACTAGTAACTGGGCTATGTCTCTTATGTCTGTAGATTCATCCAGTTGGAGTAAGAAAGCAACACAATTTGAAACATCCTCCAACAATTGTTCAGTTGTGTCTCCACACATCTTTTCTATTCGCTGCATGACGGTGTTTCTTGACAATTGTACATCTTGAATAGCAGCTATGATCTCTTTCTTAATTTTAAATCCTTCAAAAAGATTGTCAGCTGCTTCAAGAAAACAATCTTTTACAAATTCCCCTTCAGTGAAAGGTTTGCATTTCTTTGCGATCAGGTACCTGACCTTGAAGGATGCTATGGTTGCATTGACCGAATGTGATCTTGGCTTCACCATCAACTGTTGCTGAGTAGCCAATTTTGATTTAAGTTCTTTGAGCTTCAGTTTATGAATTTCACTTTTGGGTGGAAAATCAGCATCAAACTTATTGCTATGCAGAGCCTTATAATGATGTTCCAGATTACCCTTTTTGGGCAAGGATACTGGGGCATTACAAATTAGACAACAACACTTGTCTTTCACCATGATGAAAAAGTAGTCCATTTCCCATTCATCTTGAAAGTGGTAGGTTTTGCTCTTCTTTGGAACACTCATCTTCATTATACTGGGGTGGCTGTCACTGTCCCAAAGTATTAAAGATCAACAGGAACTGAAGACCTCTGGATGATGTGCAATACAAGGACTGGAGATGCCAAAACCACACATGCAGTTCTAAAAGTAAAAATAAGAATTCATCATACTGGCACCAATCAAACACCTGTCCAGCAAACCAGATAAAATCAAATACCACCAAACAAGTTCAAATACCACCACACACGATTTAATAAATTCTGCACACAGTGTAGAATCAACGCAAATGCAAGGCGAAATAAAGGGGTATGTTTACTAAACAGCGATAACGTAGCAGTGGCACAATCATCACGCGATACGTGGCATTATCGTGCGATAAATGAACATCATCGTGCGATAACGTGCCATATCGCCCAACAACATCCCTGGTGGCCCTAAAGCACAGAAAAGGTGGAGTAAGGCTCCCCAGAGGGTGGGTAGAAGGGGTCAATGGGCGGGGGGGGGGGGTGGGCAGGGAGGGGCTCCAGGCACAGTAGCGCCGTGAAATGAAGGTCCGAAAAATAGTGCGAGTGAAAACCTGGTGTTAGAGGCAAAAGTGAAGGAGAGAGAAACCATTTTAGTCAGCAATGTACAGCAAAGGCAGGGAGACCAAGAACAGTGATAGTAGTGATACATGTGCTGCACCACCAGATAGTGTCCAAGTACAAAAGGGCACAATGGTGTGGCTGCACATGGGGTACAGGGGACTGCAGACATGACATGCAGTGGGGCAGCTGGGGCATAGGGCAAGCTAGGCAGATGCCTAGCTGATACATAGAAAAACAGAAATGCAATATCAGCAACTGATCAAGGTCAAACATGCCCACGAGTGTCTGTGTCTCACAGTGTCCCAGGGGACAGTACCTAGCAAATACCCCAAAGGGCACAGACTTTGGCAGGCAGTGCCGGGGGGAAGTATGGATGTCCATGCAGGCACCCCTACCCCAGATTACACACCATAGGCAGCCGCCTACCGGCACACTGGATGGCCTGGGACTGCGCACCACTAGCATCACCAGCATAAGGGCTTGTCAGCATGGTGGCGGAGGGGTGCCCATAGTGGTGGGGGTAATGGCATCTGCCTACAGCAGACCAAGGCCAAGCCCTGTCTAGGTGGGCGCCGTGCACTGCAAAAGACAAGGTCTGTCTGACGAACAGTAATGGTATACCCAGGGAATGACCCACCTCTGTGGCAACAGTTTGGTGCAGTACACCCAGCCAGTGCATTTAGGGGCAGAAGGTCAACAGGTTCAAGTCACAACTGTGGCTCCTGCAGACCACGTCCCTATATATTACTCAGTTCTAAACCATGGTAATAAAGAAGGAACCTTTTTGCAGATAAAATAAACACACCATAAACGCCTATATTCTAACCTACAGAGCACATTCACCATAGACATGTGCAGTCCCTAGAGCAGAGGTTCCCAACTGCAGTCCCGGAGGGCCAAACACCATTCAGGTTTCATGCTGTCCCTAAGAAATATGCTTGAGATGCATTTGTATGTACCGCCCCCATTGTGTGCAAATGTATCCCCTGCATATATATTAGGGACAGCATGAAAACCTGAATTGTGTTGGGCCCACCAGGACCGAAGTTGGGAACCTCTGCCCCAGAGCATCGGCCAGCTCCACTATCCAAAGCCTCATGGAGGCCAGGCTGTTGGGCCCTGTGCAGAGCAGCATCTACCAATACTAGAACCCGCATATCTTAGCAATGCTGTCATAAACCTTGAAACACATTCCACATACATCAAGCGGTTGCAATGATTAATGTCAGATAACAAGTCCAAAATGAAACACAATATGTTAACAGAGATCCATCAGAGCAACCTGTCTGATATCTGCAGAGTGTGTCTCAGTTTATGTCTCTGACAGTGTTTACCACCCCGGAGAGTGACCCCAACAGTATTGAGTACCATAGCAATGCCTGCGCTGTACCCAGGACTGGTGTGGCGGCCAAGGCTGCCAACCACCTCTATATTTGCACAATGCTGAAGTAGGTGTGGGAGTGTGTGTATGTCTATCCAGTGTTTTGTGGCTGGCCACACCTTGAGGAGCCCACAATGCTTGCACTGTTTCCAGTGTTAGCCTGCCAATGTGCATAATGAGGAGCAAGGTACTGTGGGTATGGGCCGGACAGGGCAGCCTGGCCAGGATGCATCTGCACAGGGCATAGGGCAATGGCTGGGACATTGGAGTGGCCGACCACCACCTGCAGGGACAGGGTGACCACAGCATGTCATGCTGGGGGGTCACTCTCACCCTGACTGAGCAGTGACCATGGCATGGCTAGGTCCCCACATAGTGCCATATAGTGTTTTTCTCAAGTGATATCTGGGAGTTTCCCTGGTTTGGGCCCAATCACTGACGTACCACCTCTGAGTGCACACAGTTTCACCAGGAACATGCACTATTTATTAGCTAGCAGACTGTCTGCAGCTAGCGTGTGTATGGCTAGAGCACCTTGCAGGGTGAAGACTGACAGTGCTCTCTGCTGGGGAATTGGTGGGGGTGGGGGATCTGAGCGTTTACAGGCCTACTGCCAGTGCCCTGTGTGATACAAACAGATCTGCATTGACTGCCTTGGAGGGTGCCCCTTCCCCTGCAGGACTGGGGTAGCTGGCCCTACATCATGTTCTTCCACTGCTGCCATTGCAAAGATGTAGAGTTTGGGTCTGTTGGTGGCAAATACTATCCTGTCCCCCTCACCCTGGCCCCGAGAGGGTGGGTCAGTAGGCATTGCCCCCAAATCCGCATGTGGGTCCAGACACCCCTTCTGCCCTATAGAGCGCAGTAGGTGATGGCAATGAGGTGAGGGTGTTCCTGCTGGCAGTACAGATTGTAGAGATGTGTCAGACTGTTACATGCAGCAAAAGAGATTGCCTCAGACAGCCATATCAGATGAGACCCCTGAGGGATCGAACTCATGATCTCTGGCTTGTTGGTCATCGTATTAACCAGTGGGCTACAGCTCTATACACCTTCTCACAGCCCTGCCACAAAGTTAAGGTTACCGTGCATAAACAGCCAATGCACCTCCTATTGGGCGATACACAGTGCATGCTACATGGACGCCGGCACGCCCACCCCCCTATATGGCATTGCTCACATTATCGCTGGGAGTTTCGCCGGTAACATGAGGACGGTGTAGTACACAGACCCCATAGCAAATATCAGTGTATCCACCAAAAATAAACCAGCACATCATCTGGAAAACCTAAGGTACCCTGTAAAGTACCTTAGCTGTGGGTATACCCAATCCCAGTAAGCACAGCTGACATTTACTGGGTTGACCTGCAGTTGCTGTGTAGTCAGCCCATGCTATGAGAAAAGGCATAGCATACTGGTTAATATGATGCCCTCAGAGTTACTGCTTATGGGTTTGAATCCCCACTGCACCAACAGCAAGATGAGTGTTAGTAACAGTCAGACACATCTCTACAATCAGTGACACAAGCCTAATACACTATAACCTTTGTCCCATGCCTCTAAGGAGAGGCATGGCATTGCATCAGCGAAAGCACATCATAAGGCACCTAAAGCTAAGGCATACCAGATGCGGTCCAGGCCAAACAGCATAAGTCATGCAATGTTGAAAACTAAAGCCAGCCACCATGTCCGCCAATCTCTATATACAACATGTATACATGCAGCCCCAGCAATAGTTTTCCATGTGGCGTCCGTGATACGTGCATGGCGTAGTAGGGCGCGGCACGATACAGTGCATAGGTGGCATACGTGCTTGCATCATCAACACATGGGCATCCCCCAAAATGGTGACGTGATCCCGCAAGCCAGCATTTAGCTGCCACGACCTACCACTGCTGGCAGCCTTAATATGCACCAGGCAGCCGCGCCTCTTCCCAGGCACCTCAAAACGCCAGGATCTGGAACGTGTTAGGAGGGCGTGGGTGCACATAACAAGGCGCTTCAATCGTGTAGCAGACTACCCATGTGAGGTAAGCGTATGGGGACAGGTCACTAAATGGAAGGTGTGCAACACAAGATCCAGCAATAAAAGCACATAAGACATGCATCACATGTGTGAGACAGATGTATGTGGGCAACCCTGTGATCAAGCTATCTGCTTATGTTGCTGTGTGCATGTATGCCAATCCCCAGGAGCCAGAGACATGAAAGCAGAGGTGCAGAGGTTAGCGTGATGTGATGTAAGCTGCCCCTGTTGCAGTGCACACCTCTGCCCAAACCCCAGGAGTTGCAGCCCCCATGACAGAGCTCCATTAGGCCTCCCCGTGCCACGATGGCTGCTGCTATGATACATTACCAGCTCTGGCCAATCCCCAGGAGACATTGGACCTGATCACAGAGGTCAAGTAGTCATCATGGTGCACTGGTAGCTGCTGCAGTTGGAGTACCACAGCCCTGCCCCATTCCTCAGGAGGCATCAGATCTGATGACAGAGGTCCAGCAGTCATCCTGGTGGTGTGGTAGTTGCTGCTGTTTATGTGTGGAACATCACCCATGGCCCCAAAGGCTCCCAGACCTGCGCACAGAGGTGTATCAAACATCCTGGTGTCAGGGTGGTTGCTCTAGTTGCAGTGACACAGGTCTGCCTTATCCCCAGGAGGCCCCAGACCAGCTGACACAGGTCTATTCTCCATCCTGGTGTTATGGTGGTTGCTGTTGTTGCAGGTTCCCAGCTCTGCCTTATCCCCAGGAGGCATCAGACCAGACTATACAGGTCTATTCTACATCCTGGTGTTATGGTGGTTGCTGTTGTTGCAGGTTCCCAGCTCTGTCCCAACCCCAGGAGGCATCAGACCAGCTGACACAGGTCTATTCTCCATCTTGGTGTTATGGTGGTTGCTGTTGTTGCAGGCTCCCAGCTCTGCCCCAACCCCAGGAGGCCCCAGACCAGCTGACACAGGTCTATTCTCCATCCTGGTGTTATGGTGGTTGCTGTTGTTTCAGGTTCCCAGCTCTGCCTTATCCCCAGGAGGCCCCAGACCAGCTGACACAGGTCTATTCTCCATCCTGGTGTTATGGTGGTTGCTGTTGTTGCAGGTTCCCAGCTCTGCCCCAACCCCAGGAGACCCCAGACCAGCTGACACAGGTCTATTCTACATCCAGGTGTTATGGCAGGTGCTCCTGTGTATGCGTGGAACATCACATTATCCTCGGGAGGCCCCCAGACCTGATGACAGGGGTGCAGTACACATCCTGGGGTCATGGTGGTTGCTGCAGTTGCTGTCTCACAGCTGTGGCGCACCCCCACGGGGCCCCAGCCCACAACACAGAGGCCTATCAGTCACCCTGGTGTTATGGCTGCTGCTGCTGTTGCAGGCTCCCAGCTCCGCCACATCCCCAGGAGGCTGCACACCAGATTCCAGTGGTCCACCAAGCATCCCGGTGTAATGGTAGCTGATGTTGGTGCAGGTACCCAGCTCCCCCACACCCCCAGGTGCCCGAGCCCGCACCACAGAGGCTGGAGAAGTGTCCAGGCGTCATGGTGATGGCTCCTGTTGATGTGGGATGGGCTGCCCAACATTGAGGTGTGTGGTGGACTTCAGTGAGGGTATGGAGTCACACCCCATGTAGATCAGAATTGGAACGCTCCACATGCCATTTTACTGTCATGTCATGCCATGAGATGGCAGGGACATGACATGGGGTGGGTGTGAGGCGGCGCACAGGGCATGTAGGTGTCACACCACACATGCCCAGCCTCACGCCCACACATGCAGGCGGATCTGCAAACAGCTAGTATGGGACCCCCTGCTCATAGTAGGAGCGGCCCCCATTGCACGCAGACATGTGTGCCATGTGGTTCACCATGGGCAGGGATACAGGGCCCTAATGGTTGCAAACATTGCTTATCCCCCCCAGGTAGAAGACCTACGGAAGAAGGGCAGAGAGATGAGGCTACACTGCCCTTGATACCTCCGCCGCATGCAGCGGGAGGCAATGGCCAGGGGTGATGGTGAGTGTCCCAGCCTATGCATTGCACCACACCATGTCCCAGTGGCACAGCAGCCTGTGATGCCACATACAATGTGTCTGTGCCGTAACAAATGCATGACTCCCTGTTCATACCTGCTTTCTCCACAGAGGCTGCAGATGCTGGGGAGGGAACCTTTGCACCAACACCACCTGGTGGCAGCCCCCCCCCCCGTGACCACTGGAGGTACCGATGTGGAGGATGTACCTTCAGCAGCGGAGGATGCCATGGATGTGAGAGAGGACTACATGGAGGGTGGGGAGGGGTGGGAGGAGGATGCTGGGGAGGTGGAGTGGGAGGGCGAGGAGGGTGAGGGGGAAGGTGGTGGGGAGAGTGAGGGGAATGGCCAGGGTGGGGGGGGCCATGGTGGATGGGGTGGGGGGCATGTGCCTGAGGGAGGACACAGGTCACCACAGGGCACCACAGGGCACTGGGGGCCCCTGCCACCTGCCCCATGTGCATGGCCAAGGTGTCAGGCCAGGTGTGGGACCCACACACATTGCCACACACAGGGCCAATGCAGATGCCACCACCCAGACCACAGTCACATGGTGTGGATGTGGTGGCAAATGTGTGGGTCTCCTGTGTGTGGCGATGGGCCTCGTTATGCGGATCCTGAGCGACCATGGCCACACCATCAGGCAGCTGACAGCTGCTGTTGAGGGTATGGTTAAGGTGATGCGTTGCCAGCATTACCATGGCATGTTCACGGCACATCCCCAGCCATACCCCCATGTCAGGCCCCCGGGTGTGTGATCAACATATATATCTGTGGCCATCTCCCAGTCTCTGCAAGGTAATTAAGGGGACGCACAGATGGCAAAGGTGGCAACCCTAATAGCCAAATGTATCCCCACTAACCTGTGAGACGGATGTACATGCTGGGCTAACACCAAATGTAAACCAGTTTTAATGTTAACCCACCTGTGGGAGGGTGTTGTTCCGTTGTACGTTCTAAGGTTTGTATGGTACCTACCAACATATATTTGCATTAAAACATTGTGTAGGCAGCCCCATCTTGCAATGGTCATGTGTCCTTTGCACATACATGCTGTAGCGGTGAGTGTGACACCTGTGTGCATGTCCCAGTGTGCATTTGTCCACCAAAGGAGCACTACACCACGTTGCTAGAAGACACCCAGTCCAAATGCATGGTTTAACAGGAAGGATTACTTTATTAAAATTTGCATGGGGGGCATACGCATGTGCGGCGGCAGCTCACACCATACTGTTCGCTATGGCTTGCGCATATCCAGGGGCAGCACATGGTTCAGTGTACGCACTCTACGCATTGCCTCTACACATGCACAACGCGCGCACACACGCGCAGATGACCAAACATACCATATATGAATGTGCACACCTGGTTCACGCTGAGGGGTTAGTGCAGGCAAGTGAGGTTGAAGGCAAGCATTATTGGTGGTGAAGCGAACGGAGGGTCAGAGGCAGGTTAGGCATGGAGAGTGGCAGGGTTGGTGAGCGGTGGGGTAGGTAGTTGGCAGGGTTGGTGAGTGGTGGGAGAGGCGAGTGGCGGGCTTGGTGAGTGCAGGGGAGGTGCGTGGCTGGGTTGGTGAGTGGTGGGGGAGGTAGGTGACATGGTTGGTGGGTGGTGGGTAAGGGAGGTGGCAGGGTTGGTGTGTGGTGGGGGAGGTGGCTGGCACGGTTGGTGTGCGGTGGGTGTGGTGTGTGGCAAGGTTGGTCGGTGGTGGGCGTGGTGTGTGGCTGGGTTGGTGAGGGGTGGGGGAGGTATGCGGTGGGGTTGGTGTGTGGTGGGGGAGGTGAGTGGCAGGGTTAGCGTGAGGTGGTGAGGTGAGGGGGGTTGGGTTACTAGTGTCCGCTATGGCGGCTTTTGTGGTTGCTTCATGTACACTGGGGGATGTGCAGGGCTTGCGGTTGCCTGATGAGGGAGATGGTGTCCATTGGGCTGGGGCACAGGGCGGGGGTGCAGGCCCGCTACAACACCGACCTGCAGCTGTGAGGGCAGGCCAGGCAGGGGCTGTGCTGGTACAGCGCAGGTGGTGTGCTGAGTTGCAGGCCCAACAGCCTCACCTCTACAGGCCCAGGGCCTGGCTCCAGGACATGCGTGAGGGCCAGGTCATCTCCCTCTATTGCCTGAGCACAGGGGCTATTAGGGAGCTCTATGAGGATCTGAAACCTGACCTCGAGCCCCTGACTGGTCGGTCACATTCCATACCAGGTTTGGTCAAGCTCCTTGGTGCCCTACATTTCTTTGCCTCTGGCTGTTTCCAGTCATCTGTGGCCGCAGTGGGTGGCATGAGCCGCCCCACCTTCTCACGCTGTCTCCACCAAGTACTGCGTGCCATGGTCAGCCGGGTTGGGAATTACAATGCATTTCCCAACACTAGGCAACAGTGGGGGACCCTGACCCAGACTTTTGAGGCATTTGCTGGGTTACCACAGGTGATGAGAGCTATTGATTGCACACATGTTGCCCTGGTCCTGCCCAGAGACAGGGAGGCAGTGTTCCGCAATCACAAACACTACCACTCCCTGAATGTTCAGATTGTATGTGATGCAGGTATGCGTATTCTGAATGTGGTCCCGCGGTTTGCAGGGTCCACCCATGACTCCTATATCCTGCATCACTCGGCACTGTACAGACAATTTGAAGCCGGTCAATTTGAGGACTATATACTATTGGGTGGGTATCTGTCATCTCTGACATGCACATCGTATACCCCTGCTAGCCATCTGCATACATGTCTGTCTGTGACATGTGTCCCGAGTTGTGTGTGTGTGTGTCATCTGTGTGTGTGGGAGCTGACGTGGGGGGGGGAGGGGGTGGATGACTCCAGGTCTTCTGTGCTGCGGTGCTGTGTGTTGGTGGCAAACTGACATTTGACGTTACACGCCATTTGACATTGTGTGTTTAGGTTGGCACGGTACGGCACACATGTATGCTTCCTGCTTATCAACAGTGTGGTGTTCTCTATTGTGAGAGATAGTGAGTGATAGCTACCTCATATGACCCTATTAGGCGGCTGCCTAGGGTGTTAAGATTTTAGTTGCCTTTGATATAAAAAGAGTCTTGTAGTCAAGTGGTAAGGCAAAATAATATTAGGGCTTTATTCCCTGCCCTGAGGGGATATTCCTGGGATACAACAAACAATATGAAACAAAAGAACTGTCGCACAGAAAAATATCTTCTTTCCTTTAGGCACCATCAGCTGGCTGCTTTGCAAACGTTCAACATAAAGATACAATATCGTCAGATAAACAAATTGTACAATCCAAGGGCACAGGGTCAGAATTATAGCTGCTGTTCTCCCACTGCATTAACTCAGAGTCACTTATGATTGCATATGGGTCACACTCTTCACAGCTGCTGTCTTCCTTAAAACTCTCCTGTGAGTCATGGGATAGCTTTTCTAGAAAGGGCTCTTTAAATCCAGGGCTCTGAACGCCTGGTATATTAAAAGCTTCCTTCTGGCTTTCCCTTCTTCTCCACGCTGGTGGAATTACTGTGTAACTTTCAGTGTCAAAGTTACTCCTGGTGCCACGCCCTTGCCTTTCAAACCAAACAGAACTTCTTGCCTTTTCTTTAGCAAAGCTAGGTTCCCACCTCTTAGCTGGGGTTCTGTCTCTTATATCTGGGCTTCTGGCAGCTCTCTCCTGGGCTCTCCAATTACCAGGAATCCTAGCAGGGTCCTGGGCACGATGCTGGCTGTTTCCTGCTCTGCTGCCACACCTACTGCTTCCTTCCCTCAGTGGATTTCCTCCAGCATGACGTGTGTTCACTGGATGCTGGCTTAGTCCTCCCAGGTCGCTGCCCCTACTGGCCTTCACTGGTTCTACCCTGCAGCTTTTATCCTTGTTCTCTTTGCATGCTGCTTGGGTTTCTGAGAACAGGTTTCCTGATTAGCCTTCCTGCTTCTAGCTACTTCAGGACTAGTGCAAGGACATTTTACTCTAATGCCTTTTTGCTTTTCTTGTGCTGAGTTTGTTTGCTGCTCAGCTAATTCTACATGTGCTGAGTTTGTCTGCTGCTCAGCTAATTCTACATGAGCTGAGTTTGTCTGCTGCCCAGCTGATTCTAAGGTAAGTTCCTTACTTTCCCTTAACTCCATGGGCTCTGTGCCAGCTGCTGTGTCACAAATCCCCCTCCCCTTAAGATATTACGGGATGGGGAACAACCGTTCCCACAGCACCTAATCTTTGCTGGACTCTTGACATTCACCCTGGACCGGCTAACTGCTGCCGTTCTCTCCTGCCAAGGTTTTAGTACATTTATATGGTACACCTGACAACGTCCCCTGTCATTCTCTACCATATAAGATACTGGTCCTTTACGTTCCACTATCGTATAGGGACCTTTCCACTCGGCCTCAAACTTCAGCCCAGGGTCTGCAACCATTACTACAACACGGTCGCCTATGGCCAGTTGTCGTGGTTTCTTGCCCCTATCATAATACCGCTTCTGATACCGCTGGCTATTCTGCAAATGCCCTTCTGCGGCTTGAGAAGCCCTCTGTAAGCGACTTCTGAGCTCGCAGAGGAACTGAGGCACTCCCATTACTTCCCCTTCAAACTCAACCCACTGGTCCCTTAAAATGTCCAGGACTTCCCTTGGGGCACGGCCAAACATCAGTTTGTTCAGAGAAGCTCCTAGTGAGGCTTGTGTACATTCTCTACTAGCGTACAAAGCGAATGGGAGCATAATGTCCCAGTCGGTCATTTTCCCATCCAGTCCCCTTCTTAATATCTGTTTTAGGGTCTGGTTGAAGCGTTCCACAAGTACATTGGTCTGTGGATGATAAGTGGCAGTTTTTATATGGTGGATGGCGAAAGCATCCCATACCTGGGCTAGGTATTTCGATACAAAATTACTCCCCCTGTCAGTCAGCATTTCCTTTGGGAATCCCACCTCGCAGAATAGCTTGATCAGTTCTAACGCTGTGGACCTAGCTGAGATGTTTCTTAGGGGTATAGCCCAGGGGAACCTGGTGGCGTGATCCATTATCACCAGGATATACTGGAATCCCCTAGGGGTCTTTACGAGGGGTCCAACAATGTCCATCGCCATCCGGCGCACGGGTTCAGCTATTGTGGGGATTGGTATCATAGGGACTCCTATGGGCTTAGTGGCGCTCACCTGCTGACAGGAGGGACAGGCCTCGCAGAACCGTTTTGTTTCCCTGAACACCCCTGGCCAATAAAAACGGGCCAGGATCTGGTCGAGCGTACCCTGAACTCCCTTATGTCCCCCAACGGGGTGGTTGTGGTCCAGTCTCATAATGACTGCTTTAAAAGTTGTAGGAACCACTAATTGTTTCCTAACAGCACCTGTTTGGGGATCGTTGCTCTCCCTGTATAATATGTCTCCTTCCATAAGGAACCTGGGGAGCACGTCCCTACCCGTCTGAGCAAATTCAAAGGCGTGCTTTAACGCTTGATCCGCCTTTTGTTCCTTCGGAAAAGACGGGAACCTTTCCACAAGGTCGGCAGGTACCCAGGGCAACCCCTGTCCATCTTCTACTCCTGCCCTTAGTTGAGCTCTGTGGTGTCTCTCTTGGCGCTTTTCGCCCTTACTCTTCTTCGTACTTTTAGATGGGGCACTGAATAAGTCCTCATGCTGGGGAAGCTCTCCTAGGTTTTCATCTGTGGTCCTACCCTCCTCCTCTAGGCATTCTTTTTCCTCTTCTAGAGAGGCAGAATCCTCCTCTGGGAGCTCAGCTCGTGCCTTCGAGCTTTGGGCCTGTGACCTGGTGGAAACCATGCCTCCCTTTGTGTGTGTGCCTTCCTCTATTCCCCTATAGAATGGTGGCCAGTCCCTGCCTAATACAATGTCGTAGGGTAGTCTGGGAATTACGGCCACTGGGATTTCCCTCCGGGTTCCTAAACCCTTGACTTTCACTCTATAGAGAGGGTAATATGTTGATGACCCGTGTACACACCTTATCTTGGACCTCCCTTCTGTTTGACTCGGGGTGGAGCCAGTGCGGGCCTGGTTTGCCATAATTTTCCCGAAACCATACTTTGGTCCGCGCCTGAGTCAAGTAACGCTTTAGCGGGGACTCCTTGTACTTCAACATCTATACGGAACCCTGCCTATATGCTTTTTCTGTCACCTATTATCAGAGCTGTACGCCATATACAATCTTTCTTCATGTGACCAATTTTCCCACATTTAAAACATTTTTTCAATGCACTTCTAGCATCCCTCTTATGCAAACATTCATTCATATTTTGAGTACACATCCTAGGCTCTTTGACTGCCTTTCCAGAATTGACCATACCCAACTTACTCACAGCGCCTCCTTGTGGTCTATTAGCCAATTCGGCTTCCATGAACTGTTCTGTGAGCTGCGCCGCTTCGGCTGAGGTCTGGCAATTCTGCAAGGTTAAAAATGCTTTCACTTCTGCCGGAACTGCTTCTGAGAACTGTTCTAATACAATCGTATCCAATATACTTTCCAGAGTCTTCCCCTCTGGAGTCAACCACTTCCAAACCAGGCTGCGCACTCTCTGGCACAGCACCTTAGGTGTTTCACCTGGTTGGAGACGGGTAGACCTTAGCATACGCCGATAGACCATAGGCGTTAGGCCTAGCCTATCCTTTATTGCTTTCTTTACTTCTCCATAGTCAGTTGCTAGGGTAGCTGGCATGGCTTGGTATGCTGATAAGGCCTCTCCTATTAAGGAGGTGGCCAACCTGACGGCCCATTGCTCTTTGGCCCAATGTGCATTGAGGGCTACCCTCTCGAATGCCTCAATAAAATCGTCAAAATTATCAGCCTCAGTCATTTGTCCAAATGCCAATGCCCCACAGTTATGTGGGCCTACCCCAGAGAAATGCTGTTGCGGTGGTTTCTCGTCCCTTCGTTCGTCCAGCAGAGTGTGTACCAGTTCGGTCAGGGGCTTCTGTTGAAGTTGCAATGCTGCCATGGCCTGCTCTTGGCTCAGCTGAGCCATCTCCGCTTGCTTCTCGAACTGTGCGCTTATCCATCTTAGGACTTCTTGAACATCCATCTTGATACTCACCCACTCTGGAAACAAACAAAAGAAAACACCAAGTGTGGCACTACTAATGTTATTGTGCCTAGTCCCACCTTCCTTTTAGCTACACCTTCTCACTCGAATCCCCCTCAGCCTGTGCCCATATACCGTTACCTGAGCCAGGTGGAGATTCACACTTTGAGAAGGGGCTTATCCTTTCCCTCAGGATCTGGAACCTTCTGGGCATGTCCAGCCTTGGCACTCGTAGGATTCCTCTGCGTTGTTCCTCTGTTGTATCACGGTTGTATGCTCCTCTTAGGAATAAATCCGCAACAACTACGCCATTTGTGAGAGATAGTGAGTGATAGCTACCTCATATGACCCTATTAGGCGGCTGCCTAGGGTGTTAAGATTTTAGTTGCCTTTGATACAAAAAGAGTCTTGTAGTCAAGTGGTAAGGCAAAATAATATTAGGGCTTTATTCACTGCCCTGAGGGGATATTCCTGGGATACAACAAACAATATGAAACAAAAGAACTGTCGCACAGAAAAATATCTTCTTTCCTTTAGGCACCATCAGCTGGCTGCTTTGCACACGTTCAACATAAAGATACAATATCGTCAGATAAACAAATTGTACAATCCATGGGCACAGGATCAGAATTATAGCTGCTGTTCTCCCACTGCATTAACTCAGAGTCACTTATGATTGCATATGGGTCACACTCTTCACAGCTGCTGTCTTCCTTAAAACTCTCCTGTGAGTCATGGGATAGCTTTTCTAGAAAGGGCTCTTTAAATCCAGGGCTCTGAACGCCTGGTATATTAAAAGCTTCCTTCTGGCTTTCCCTTCTTCTCCACGCTGGTGGAATTACTGTGTAACTTTCAGTGTCAAAGTTACTCCTGGTGCCACGCCCTTGCCTTTCAAACCAAACAGAACTTCTTGCCTTTTCTTTAGCAAAGCTAGGTTCCCACCTCTTAGCTGGGGTTCTGTCTCTTATATCTGGGCTTCTGGCAGCTCTCTCCTGGGCTCTCCAATTACCAGGAATCCTAGCAGGGTCCTGGGCACGATGCTGGCTGTTTCCTGCTCTGCTGCCACACCTACTGCTTCCTTCCCTCAGTGGATTTCCTCCAGCATGACGTGTGTTCACTGGATGCTGGCTTAGTCCTCCCAGGTCGCTGCCCCTACTGGCCTTCCCTGGTTCTACCCTGCAGATTTTATCCTTGTTCTCTCTGCATGCTGCCTGGGTTTCTGAGGACAGGTGTTCCTGATTAGCCTTCCTGCTTCTAGCTACGTCAGGACTAGTGCAAGGACATTTTACTCTAATGCCTTTTTGCTTTTCTTGTGCTGAGTTTGTCTGCTGCTCAGCTAATTCTACATGAGCTGGGTTTGTTTGCTGCTCAGCTAATTCTACATGAGCTGAGTTTGTCTGCTGCCCAGCTGATTCTAAGGTAAGTTCCTTACTTTCCCTTAACTCCATGGGCTCTGTGCCAGCTGCTGTGTCACACTATGCCATCCTGCCTGCCACGGTGGGGTACCTGTTTCTGTCGCACCATCTGTGAGTGGACAATAGCATGACCATCACATGCTTGCACATGTGTGCATCTCTGCCCTTGTCCAGGGTGCATTGCATGTGTGTCTCTGATGTGTTCAGGGCTAGCGCTACTACCTTTCAGCCTCTGGTGTCTGCCCATGTGTTTGCTGTGGTTCTGGATAATGTTGTTTGCACTCCTTCTACCTCCCCTGTGCTCTGTATATCTCACACCTCCGGACACTGGCACTTAGTTGTTGTGTCCCATCATGTGTTCCCCTATGTTTGTCTGACCTGTAGGTGCTGTGGGTTTGCACGTACATTCATGTGTGCATGTGTGTGGACATCAGCTCCTGGTTTAACGTTCAATATTTCTTTCTGCAGGTGACGCAGGATATGGGTGTCGGCCCTGGTTGCTAACCCCTGTGCTTCTACCATGGACACGTGCAGAGATGAGGTACAATGAGGCCCATGACTTCAGTTGCTCCATCATTGAGCGCACCTTTGGCGTTTTGAAAAGTCGCTTCAGGTGTCTGGATAGGACCGGCGAGGCCTTACAATCACAACCTGTGACAGTGGCAGAGATCATTATTCCTGTTGCATCCTGCACAACATTGCTCTCAGGCACGATATCGATATTAAAATTAATGAGGATCTGGAAGACGATCCAACGTGCCCTGCTGTACATGCCCGTGGTGACACACGTGAGGGTGCAGCACTCAGGCACAGCTGATTGAGGAGCTATTTTCATGTGAGTACTGGATGTTTTGGGAATAACATTTGGATAGATATATGTACTACTACTACTACTGAGCATTGGTATCACATTACCAGTCATACACAGCATTGCACTGACATTGCTGACACAATGCCTGGCCATCTGAGCTTACAATGTAGTCCAACCGCTAACACAGAAGGTGTGGGCAGGGGACAACAGCAGGTGGAGGTGATTAATATAGTCAGGATTATTAGGCATAGGTGATGTGGTAGGCTGTCACACAGGGTTTTTAAATGGTTGGTGAGGGTGGAGGTAGTTAGTTCCAGGCATTGGATGCTGCAAGGTGACAGGTGTGTGGTCCCACGTTAACAGTGGGGGAGGGGCCCATAGATAGGACCAGTTGGCTTGACGTGTGGAGATGATATTTGGGGGATATGAGGGGATTGATTGGATTGTATGCTCTGATGAGCAGGGACTGTGTGTTACATGTTTCGGTATGGCGATACATACAGGTGTTAGCACTGTTTACATGCTCAGTAGTAGTAGTATTGTTATGCGAGTCATGGTACAGGGCAACCACAGTGTGACTGCATGTATAGATGAGCAGGTGCGTCTTGACCTCGCCTGGAGCCTGCGAGGTGTCGTGACAGGTGGGGTGATATTGTCATACTGAGGCTGTCGGTAGATTATCCATGCAGCACAGTGTTGCATACACTGCGGCAGACAGAGATGATTTTGAGGCAGACCAGCAAGGTGTAGGTTACAGTGACCAGGATGGCAGGTGATGAAGGGGGGCATTAGCGTTTTATTTGTATGTTCTGGGGTGATGGCATGAATCTTGTTGATGTTATCTAGGGGGACACCAAAGGCCTTAGCTACATGATGGGTGTGTGTGGGGAAGGGGAGCGAGGGGTCATAGAGACCTGCTACCTTGACGACCATGTTGACAGAAGGTGTATCCAACCTATACACAGACACTGTAAAGGTTGGAGAGGGTTTAGGGGCGCTGCCCAGATGTATGGTCTTGGCCATGCTCAATTCATACAGCGGGGGAACCTGCAGCCAGCAAAGTCAGGGGGCAAGCTGAGGTCAGGGTGTGGATTGCCAAACATAGTTCATGCATGGAGAGATATCTTTGGGACACATCAGCGTACAGCTGCTACTGATAGCCAGGGGATGTGCCTGCTGCACCAGGGAACTGGGTATGGGGCTATGGGACTGTAGCAGCCCCTGCATATATCCCTTTCGTACAGCACCTGGGAATGGGTTAGCAGGGGAGGTAGACCCACAGGAACACACACTGAAGGTGCTATGGGGGACATATGGGGGACTCAGGATTGCACCGGGACCTTTGGGCCGAGCACATACAGGGTAGCAAGGTGATGGTTGTGGTCAACGGTCGCGAGGGCAGCAGAGAGGTCACAAAGGGGACGGACAGGCTACAGGCCCTTGAAGCTGGCCAGGAACACGTCAGTGGTGGGTTTGGGTAGGGACAATTAGGTACAGTGTCATGATGAACTGCCAGACTGTGATGGATCTAGGGGGTTATGAGAGATGAGGACGTGATGCTGGTGTGTTTGTTGCACAGCTCGGAAATGACATATGTATGTTTCCCTTGTGTTTCTCAATCCACAGGACATGCTTGGTGACGTTCCTGGTGCTGTAGTGCAGAGGCAGCTGTGTGTACCTCATTCAACATGCAGGACACTGGGGTAGGTGGACATACAGGTAATTTGTCTGTGTGGACAGTCAGGAGCAGCACATGTCAGAGGTTATCTGTCTAATGCACATATGTTGTGGGTGACCTATTTAGTGTGCTCCCCCGTACCCCATATGTTGATGTTGGCCACACATATCCACATGTGTTCGTGCCCAATTTGTCTTCTCCAGCACTGTCTCTGGGACACATCCAACAGGGCTGCATGTGTCTACAAGTCCTAGGTGTTCTGGTGGTGGGCTGCACACACACCCTTCCCTGACATTGTAGCATCGGCCAACAGCAGTGTATCATGGCATGTATTCTCCAATTCTGCACATACAGGCCGTATGTTACTGGTGGCACGCTCACCTTCTCATACTGTGTGTGTGTTTGTGGGTGGCTCTGTTTTGATACAGTGTGCATGCCGTTTGCATTAACATGTGGTGGGCGGGGTCTGGACACCCGTGGAGCGGTGGTGAGTGTGTTATCTCTACCTTACTGGTGTTAACCGTGTGCACAGTGTGCACGTGTGTTGTGGGTTGACCTATCTCATGTGTGTGGACAGACCACTGTACAACAGCATTTATGTATCCCAGATATCACCATAATTTGGACATGCGGCAACGGTGGCTGGACATGGGGGCATGGTTATTTGGCACATTTTGATGACATCTTCTGCCTTTACCGAGACGTGCTGTGGACTTTGCCTGCCTGTGAGGATCCCAAGCAGACATTTGCTGAAGATACACAGTAGGTAGCACCTTGGATCGTTTGGGTGTGCCATCAGCCTTTATATGTTTGTGTTTTGCTGTTTGTTTCATGGACCTTTTCTGTTGGGTCTCTGTGCACCAGCGCTGATGGACATGGGGTGCAGCTGTGATACGCCTGTGTTACTTGGGCATGGACATGACCATATCCATGGGACATGCTCATCTGTGGTTGCATTTCCAAATGTCCACAACATGCACATTGTTCATGTTATATTTGCCTGTGTGACATTTAATTATGTCGGTACTGATGTCTGACTCCCTGCAATGTGCCCTCCTGTTGCGTCCAGCATACCAAGACAGTGTTTGTCCTTATTCTGACACAGGGCAGCGGACATACACAGCACATCTACTTACGTGCATCTGCGGGCGACATCACCCACCTGTTGGAGGACACAACAACACCATTCAACTATCCCTGGGAGATGGTACCATAGGATGTTTGACCTCTGCGAGTGGGACACATGCCTATGATGAACATTACTGTTGGACTGCTACTTTCCTTATAACAGGCCTGACCAACACACCGTTGCTATGGTGGGCTTGCTGGGTGTCCTGTTGATTGCGCAAGACACACATGACCATTCGGGTACTGTGGCACATTGAGATATCACACCTGACTATGCATGCCCAGTGATTCACGTACAGTCTTAACAGGACATGTGGGGTTGCAGACACCCTTTGCACTGTGGACACTGTGTACTGGTCCGTATATGTGCATCACGGACTGGAATAGTCGCTGTATGTTCTACATCCATCTGACATTTTGTTAGTGTGTGTTGGCCATGTGTGTAACATGCATCGCACAATATTCTCATCTGTTGAGGTCATGGGGGCATACAGCCATGCGTGTGGCACAGGGGCAACATTGTATACGTACTCTAGTATATGTCGGCCTACCCTGCACTTGGACATGACACAGTTGTTACCACCACACCAGTTTAATGGCCGCCAACATTTTGGATTGATGTTTGCCCTCACCAAGGGAGTTACAGTGTGTGTGGGGCATCACTGTGTCATGGTTCACTGTACACAGTGCATGTGCATGTGACTGAGTATGTTGGTACACAAGAGCATGTGGCAGTGTGGCTTCTGTGCGAGGTACTGGCCCATGTTTGACCTTTCTTTCACACTCCATCTACAGGTCATTGTGCTTGGCTACTGTACGGACATGCTGCTGTACATTGATTTACAAACATAGCATTGCATGTCTGCACAGTCCTCTTCATCCCCTGACGTTCTACCACTGACCTTCGCCCATGACATTTGCAGTGTGGCAGTGTGATTGTCCGTTTTCATCCTCCATTTGTGCATCCCATGTACCGTGATCTATGTGTACGGTTCATGTATCCACAAGACCCATTGCAGGGGACCTGCTGCATGGTGATATCTCTGCATGTCTGTGAGGTTCCTTTTTTGGTCTTCTCTGGGATCATGTGCCTCTTGTACATGTTACCTTATCCTAATTTTGCATTTGGCCTTTGTTTTGGGTTACACTGGTGACACTTTCATTGCTATATCATGCATTCTGGGGCAGCTGTGACATATATATCTATATCTGTGTGTACACTTGCTTACATGTTGCTACTTCTGCTTTTTCAGGCTTTTTCCACCTGTCTTGGCAAACGGATATGTTTTTGGGGACAATTCATGACTGATATGTGTTGGTCCCTCATCATGCACCGCCTAGTGTCTACATGCGACTAGGGCATCTGGGACGGGCAGCAACATGTGGGGGGTGGGGGGATACTGCATAGTGAACACCATGCAGCTACAGCATATTCAGAGAAGAGCCACCAAAATGGTAAAGGGGATGGAAGGATACTCCTATGAAGAAGGCTAAAAAGGTTAGGGCTCTTTAACCTGGAAAAGAGACGGCTGAGGGGAGATATGATAGAAGTCTATAAATTAATGAACGGAGTGGAACGGGTAAACGTAGATCGATTGTTTACCTTATCAGAATATAGAAAGACTAGGGGACATGCAATGAAGCTACAGGGTAAACTATTTAAGACTAATAAAAGAAAATATTTTTTCACTCAACGTGTAATCAAACTCTGGAATTTGTTACCGGAGGATGTAGTAAAGGCTGTTAGTGTAGCTGGGTTTAAAAAAGGTTTGGACAAGTTCCTGGAGGAAAGGTCCATAAACCATTATTAAGAAGTGACCGAAGATATCAATGCTTGACCCAGTACAAGCATTGTGGAACTTGTGTCTCTTGGGGAAACTGCTAGGTACATATGACCTAGATTGGCCACTGTTGGAAACAGAATACTGGGCTTGATGGACCTTGGTCTGACCCAGTATGGCATATCTTATGTTCTTATGTTATCTCTCCTGCCCCATCATCTGTAGACATGCCAGTGACTTTGGGGTGACATGTGGGTAGCTGGCACGCTCAATGTGTTTTAAGTTTGTTCACTGTAAACCAACCACCTTGATATGATGACAGGCGGAATATACGATATGTCTACTGATTGACCACAATAAAATTAAATGTTTGACCCACATTTCTCTCTGCTGCTGCTTGACCACACTGACACATGTCTTTCGTTATGTTCTGGTAATGTACATGGCCCACCTGTGCTCACATCCTTGTACGGTGGCAGCTGGCTATGTGGCAGCCGTCTGACACATCACAGGGTGCTAAGGGTTTCCATACTGACATTCCCTTTGAGGGGACATATTTGGATTGGGCTTGTTGTGGTTGTTTGGGATAGTGGTTGCAGACATGTGTTGGTACACCATAGGTTGCAGGTTCAAGTCCCACATGTTCCTTCTTTTTGTCCTTGTTTTGTGTTAACCTGACCAGGAGCTGCCTGACGATTAGTCACCTCTCCACACACCCTTCCATCTCTTCGCTTTACACCACAGTATGCCCTCGATACAGCCTATCCGTCACAAATTAACTGTTACATATGGCTCTTTCTTTCTACTGTCCATGTCGGCTTGGGGGATTGGCATTGCTGTTGTTGATCTGATCTGGTTCATGTCTGTTTGTAGGTTCATGTCTCACATGCTCCTTTTCCGTTCTGTCCCCCATTTTGCCCTTCTCCACAAAGCATCCCCTGCCGCCCATTGGGTTTAGGTTCTTTGCTCTTTTGCATGCTGTGTCCACTGCATAATTTCATTGTGTGTGTTTATGTGTTTATATGTGGCTGTCGTCCAAATTACTGACTGTGATATGAGCTGTACACACCGGTTCTGCATGTGCATTGCATCTTCGTTACTGTTGGGGTTGCCCTATCCTGGCAGCCAGCTGTGTTTTGGTGTGGTGCCCTCCTAACTTCATCCTGCCCACGCAAGAGAATAATATTTTATCTTATTCAAATATTCTTTCGGTTCTTCTTAAATACCAAAACCTCTTTGTGAACTCAATGGCTGTGGTTAAACCAGTTGGCAATAAAACTATTTCTTAGCTTCTAAAAATCAGGTTTTGGTATTTAAGAAGAACCGAAAGAATATTTGAATAAGATAAAATATTATTCTCTTGCATGGGCAGGATGAAGTTAGGATAGTGCACTGAGTTACTATAAAATAGAGGTCGTTGATGTAATATTGGGAGAAATGGTAGGTCACACTTGGCCACATTTTCCCATAATCTGAGACCTCGAGAGCTGTAATAAGAGTGCACTTCCTTCTAAAAAGTACCCACAAGAAAAGAAAGACTATCATTTAATACAGTAGTTGTGATATATTTGGAGTGTATTGTTTTGAGTTTTGGCACTCACCTGCTTAGCATGATTAGCATAGTAAATAGCTGCAAATAAAGACCAGTATGCTCCTACTAGTCTGCCCAGTAAGGTGGCTAGAGTCGCACCTACTGATCTGTGCAAGTTAATCCCCCTCCATGAATTTGTTTAAGGTTTCTCTATTTATAAAATTTGTAACATTTGCCTGGATTGTAATTTAGGACTGCTTTACATGTGGGCTAAGTTGTCCTAGCTAAGACCTCTGAAAATCATGCTAACCTGGTAACTGGCAGCACTTAACTGGTTAGTGCCAGTGCTACATCCACTCTGCTCACTGACCACCTCTGCACTAACCAGACAGAACTAGGGCGGTCTATGGAGATAATCAACAGCACTATCCAGATAGTGCTACTGAATAGCCCCTTGGCTGGCCAGCTAAGGGCTTTGAATATTGGCTTGATAATTGAAAAGTGTATACTTATAATCTGGGGCATACGCATTTGATGCAGGATTGGTGTGCATATGGTGCAGCGAAAAGTGGTGCAGGGATAAGGTGTGTATTTCTGCACACGAGGGGTGGGGTACATGTGCATACGTGTGTGTGCATGTGCAATGCAGAGGTGGGATGCGCATGCATGTACGGTGCAGGGATGGGTGCATGGGCATGCATGTGTATGGCATGCAGCAGTAAGAGTACACAGGCATGCACATGTATGTGGTGCAGGAGTGAGGATGCAGGGGAAAGAAACATGTATGTCTGGTGTGGCGGTGCATGTCTGTGTTTGCACACGAGCATATGTGTGTGGAGGGGAGGTGTGGTTCAGGGGTATGGGCAGGGCTGGTTAGTGCGCTAGGCAAACTTCAAGCTTTATAACCCCTCTCGCTGTCAAAATCTATTATTTAGCTTTGAATGCCCTGCTTTTGCTGCCTTCTGGAAGGTGCTACCCTAGGTGACTGCCTAGTGGTTGGGTCGGCCCTGGGTGTGGGCGTGTGTGTGTGTGAATGGTGCGGGATGCTTGTATGGTAAGGGGGTGGGAGTATGCCTGACATTTGTACATTCTTGGTCTTTGCTCCCATCTGCTCATTTCCTTAATCTCTCACCCTTTGCACTCTTCCTTCTCCTCTCCCTTTCCCTCCCCCAGCACCTTTCCTCACTTCCTTTCATTATCATCTCTGCCCTTCACTACCTTATTACGTTTCTTCTTGACTTCAGGATACAGTTAGGGCCTACAATACCTTTCCTTCATCTGTAATGCAGTGTCCTGTTCCTTCCTCTGCTGGTGGGAGATGGGCTGCCCTCCAACAATCACAGACATCTTTGCTGCAGTCACAGCCTAGGTCCTATCTTTGGCCCGGCAGGAGATGGGCTCCCTGCTAGCACTCAGCATCCGTCTTTTCCATGGTCATGATCTGGGCCTTGTCTTTGCTTTGCAGGAGATGGTCTCCCCACTGGCACTCAGCACAACTCTGCATCCTTCTTTATTAAAAGACAGACAGACACATGAAAGGGCCTATTGTGGAGCTATCGATTTAGCAAAATATGACTAAAAAGACTTTTGGAATAATGTAAGAGCCATGATCCACTATTATGTCTGCTTATTATGAGAAGCATGTCCTTCAGTTCTTGGCAAGCTTCTTTCACTAACGCAGAGGATGACCTGTTTCCTTTTTTAAATACATGAACTGAGTTTCTTGTTCTATAAATTGAAAACTGGAATGTGCTGGATTGAGTGTCACCGCTCAGAGTCTGAAATATAATATGGGAAGAGGTGGAGCCGAGCAGAGCAGGTCAGAACAGACATCTTATACAGTTCTGACTGTGACACATACTTTATACTTCAGGAACACTTTCATGTGCTCTACGGGGTAGCTCTTTCTGGCTATTTTAACATAAACAAGGTATCTGCAATGCTTCTGCCACTGAAAACCCATCACGAAGCTGACAATGGCTAAACTTGGATGTTTTCTCAAGCAAGGTTTTTCAGCTAAGTTACTTGGTTGAATCCTGTCCCTATCAAATACTGGAACAGATGTGCCAAATGTGCTGTAAACCTCCATTGCATGGAGTATGCACTGCCGAGGCTGTATTCTCCAGACTGAGTGTCTATCAACTGCTTCAGTTTAAAACAGTCCTTGGGTGTGACTGTAGAAAAAATTGCCCATATAGAAACAGTCAACTCTGTCACAAGTGCAGCAACACAAACTTCCTAATACTAATTTTGTACCCATGTTCCCTAAAAACTAACAGCTATACAGAAGGCAGCTTGCTAAACAATCTAAACAGCTTCCCCATTTAACCAATAGGATAGAATTTAACAATTCAAGTACACTTCATGCACAAATATATAACCAGGGAAGAGTTTTTAAGAGAGGGGGGAGGGGACATAAGAACATAAGATATGCCATACTGGGTCAGACCAAAGTCCATCAAGCCCAGTATCCTGTTTCCAACAGTGGCCAATCTAGGCATACGTACCTAGCAGTTTCCCCAAAAGACACAGGTTCCGCAATGCTTGTACTGGGTCAAGCATTGATATCCTGGGTCCCTTCTTAATAATGGTTTATAGACCTTTCCTCCAGGAACTTGTCCAAACCTTTTCTAAATCCAGCTACACTAACAGCCTTTACTACATCCTCCAGTAACAAATTCCAGAGTTTGATTACACGTTGAGTGAAAAAATATTTTTTTATTAGTCTTAAATAGTTTACCCTGTAGCTTCATTGCATGTCCCCTAGTCTTTCTATATTCTGATAATGTAAACAATCGATCTACGTTTACCTGTTCCACTCCGTTCATTAATTTATTGACTTCTATCATATCTCCCCTCAGCCATCTCTTTTCCAGGTTAAAGAGCCCTAACCTTTTTAGCCTTTCTTCATAGGAGTATCCTTCCATCCCCTTTACCATTTTGGTGGCTCTTCTCTGAACCTTTTCTAATAACGCTATATCCTTTTTAAGATACGGTGACCAGAATTGCACACAATATTCAAGGTGCGGTCGTACCATGGAATGATACAGAGGCATTATAATATCCTTTGTTTTATTTTCCATTCCTTTCCTTATGATACCTAGCATTCTATTTGCTCCCTTGGCCGCCGCTGCACACTGGGCCAAGGGTTTTAACATGCTATCCACAATGACGCCTAAATCTTTTTCCTGGGTGGTGGTTCCTAATGTGGAACCTTGCATTGTGTAACCATAGTTTGGGTTGTTCTTCCCTAGGTGCATAACTTTGCACTTGTCCACATTAAATTTCATCTGCCATTTTGATGCCCAGTCTTCCAATTTATCAAGATCCTCTTGCAATTTTCCACAATCCTCTTGGGTTTTAACAACTTTAAATAGTTTTCTGTCATCTGCAAATTTGATAACCTCACTCGTTATTCCACTTTCCAGGTCATTTATGAATATGTCAAAAAGCAGCGAACCCAGAACAGATCCTTGGGGTACACCACTATTCACCTTTCTCCATTGGGAAAATTGGCCATTTAGCCCAACCCTCTGCTTTCTATCTTTTAATCAGTTCCTGATCCACAGTAGTACACTGCCTCCTATCCCATGACTCTTTAGTTTTGCCAAAAGTCTCTGATGAGGGACCTTGTCAAAGGCTTTCTGAAAGTCGAGATACACTATATCAACCGAATCACCTTTGTCCACCTGTTTGTTCACACCTTCAAAAAAACATAACAAATTAGTAAGACAAGATCTTCCTTGTCTAAAGCCATGTTGGCTGTCTCCAATTAGGCCATGACTATCTACATGCTGAGTAATTTTATTCTTTATGATGGTTTCTACCACTTTTCCCGGTACTGACGTGAGGCTCACCGGTCTGTAGTTTCCCGGATCACCCCTGGAACCCTTTTTAAAAATTGGTGTTACATCGGCGATTCTCCAATCTTCAGGTATTAGAGATGATTTTAATGATAGTTCACAGATTACTAATAGCAGGTCTGCAATCTCATATTTCAGTTCTTTCAACACCCTTGGATGTATACCATCCGGCCTAGGTGATTTGCTACTCCTCAGTTTATCTAATAGTTGTAATACATCTTCCCGATGTATCGATATTTCCTTCAATTCTTCCGCACCTTTAAATACCACTTCAGTCATGGGTAACATCCCTACATCTTCCTCAGTAAAGACCAAAGCAAAGAATTCATTCAGTCTCTCTGCTATCACCCTGTCGCCTCTTAGTGGCCCTTTAACTCCTCTATCATCTAATGGACCAAGTGACTCTCTCACAGGTTTTTTGCAACGAATGTACTTGAAAAAATCTTTATTTCACGTTTTTGCTTCCGCAGGAAGCTTCTTCTCAAATTCTCCCTTTGCCTGCTTTATCAATGCCTTGCATTTGACTTGCCAGTGCGTGTGCTGTTTCCAGGTTTCGTCGTTAGGCTCTTTTTTCCATTTCCTGAAAGATGCTTTTTTGGCAACAACAGCCTCTCTGACCTCACCTTTAAACCATGCTGGCAGTTTTTTGGGCTTCCTTCCACTTTTCTTAAAGCGTGGAATACAGCTGGTCTGGGCTTCCAAGATAGTATTTTTCAACGACACCCAAGCTTGATGTAAGTCTTTAACACTTGCAACTGCTCCTTTTAGTTTTTTCTTAACTATTTTCCTCATTTTATCATAGTCTCCCTTTCGAAAGTTAAAAGGTAGTAGTGTGGATTTCCGTACTATCCCTCCTCCACTAATTAAATCAAAGGCGATCATGCTATGATCACTATTGCCAAGTGGCCCCAACACCCTTATCTCTTGCATTAGATCTGGTGTTCCACTAAGGACTAGGTCTAATATGGCTTCCCCTCTGGTCAGTTCATGAATCAGCTGCTCCAAGAAGCATTTATGTCATCTAGGAACTTTATCTCCCTAGCATGTCCTGCCGTGATACTGACCAGTCGATACCGGGGTAATTGAAATCACCCATTATTATTACTGCACTGTAACTTTTGTTAGCTTCCTTGATTTCTTTGAGCATTTCATCATCCATTTGTTCATTCTGGCCAAGCGGTCGATAGTACACCCCCACTGCCATCGCCTTTCCCTTTTTACAAGGAATTTCAATCCATAGAGATTCTACAGCAAATTTTGTTTCCTGCAAAACTTTAATCCTTTCTGACTCAATGCCCTCTCTAACATAGAGCGCTACCCCTCCACCAATTTGATCAGCTCTATCATTACGATATAGTTTGTACCCAGGTATCACAGTGTCCCACTGGTTGTCCTCCTTCCACCATGTCTCTGATATTCCAATCATATCTAACCTCTCATTTAGTGCTATATATTCTAACTCTCCCATCTTATTTTTTAGACTTCTAGCATTTGCATACAAGCATTTTAGAGACTGTATTTTATTCATATTAATTTAGCTATTGGTAGACATGGGTAATTTGGGATCTTTAAGCTCTGTCTGCTCCATAATCGAAGGCATTTGGGCTACTTTACTCTTTTTTGGAACCTCTCTGCTTTTGGTAGTATCCTTCAAGGATACATTCCTGCGAATCATCCGCTCTTGGGCGACTGTCGGCTTTCCCCTATTATCTAGTTTAAAAGCTGCTCTATCTCCTTTTTAAAGGTTAATGCCATCAGCCTGGTTCCATCCCAGTTAAGGTGAAGCCCATCCCTTTGGAAGAGCCCCTCCTTTCCCCAGAATGTTCCCCAGTTCCTAACAAATCCAAAACCCTCATCTCTGCACCATTGTCTCATCCACGCATTGAGATTCCGGAGCTCTGCCTGCCTTCTGGGTCCTGCACGTGGAACGGGAAGCATTTCGGAGAATGCTACCCTGAAAGTTCTGGATTTCAACTTCCTACCTAAAAGCCTAAATTTAGCCTCCAGAACCTCCCTACCACATTTTCCTATGTCATTGGTACCGACATGTACCAAGGCAGCAGACTCCTCCCCAGCACTAAGACCTTATCTAGGTGGCGCGTGAGGTCCGCTACCTTCGCACCAGGCAGGCATGTTACCAGGCGATCCTCAAGTCCACCAGCCACCCAGCTATCTATATGCCTAATGATCAAATCACCAACTATAACGGCTGTCCTAACCCTTCCCTCATGGGCACATGGGCCTGGAGAAACTTCCTCGGTGCAAGAGGGTTTTACATCACCTGGAGGACAGGTCCTAGTTACAGGATCACTTCCTGCCACACCAGGGTGATGCTCTCCTGTCACGTGACCTCTCTCCTCTATGGCAACAGGGATGCTGCCAGACTGGAGGTGGGACTTCAGGACTATATCCCTGTAGGTCTCGTTTATGTACCTCTCTGTCTGTCTTATGTTTTCCAAGTCTGCTACTCTAGCCTCTAGAGAACGGACTCGTTCCCTGAGAGCAAAGAGCTCCTTGCACCTAGTGCACACGTAAGACCTCTCACCAACTGGGAGAAAATCATACATGTGACACTCAATGCAAAAGACTGGAAAGCCCCCATCTTGCTGCTGGACTGCTGTCTGCATCTTAGTTTTAAAGTTTTTGTTTAGAACTTTAAGTTCTTTACTTACTAAGGTTTGCCAATAAAACTGTACCTAATACGTTTAATATACCTTGTTCACCTGAAGCTTAATTAATCTCAGGTCCTTAGTGTATGACTGACTTGGGTAACGAGCTTCACCTGAGAGCACCTCCTGTCTGTTAAAATGTGTAAGTACCTATAAAGCTACGATTATCCCAGGGGCAGGTGGGTGTGGGGAGGGAGGGAGGGAAATAACACTTATTAAAAGAGGGCTGCTACACAGTACCCTGTCCTGTGCTGCTGAGGTAAGCTATATTCTTATTTGATTTAAATTATAGCTCTTTGCTGCTGCTAGGCTCTAACTTATTATGAAATTTAAACTACAAGCTCTCTGCTGGGTTCTAAATTTAACCAGAAAGCTCTCTTCTGTGTTTTAAATTTAACTAAAAGTACTTTGCTGATGCTAGGCCCTGAATGACTATTAAATTTAAACTACAAGCTCTCTGCTGGGTACGAAATTTAACAAGAAAGCTCTCTTCTGTGTTTTAAATGTAAACTTAAACTGCTGCTACTAGGCCCTGACTGATTTAACAAAATATAGTGGGTTCACAGATTAATTAGCTTTAATAAAAAGAATTCTTTCAGAAAATTCCCAGAAGTATATACTCAGAATTGCAGATCTCTCTCCAGAAGTAACAGTCCCCTTTTCTAGTCTTTCAAGACTAGAAATGTGCTTTGTTTGCCTGCTTTAACATGCAATGTCCCGTTAACGTGCGCTAACTGGCCAAGGCACCCTTTAATGCGCGTTAAACGGCCATTGCTACATTAACGCCGGTACGCCCACTTCCTTATATGGCATTGCTCTTGTTAACGCTGCACTTAACGCCGGTAATGTTACCACGTTTTAGTAAACATAGCCCTAGGTCTTCCAGTCTTCTCATACATCTTCTGGGCAGGCTCCAAATCATTTTCGTCACCTTCTTCAGAACAATTTCAACTTTTTAAATATTGTTTGTGAGATATGGGCTCCAAAACTGAACACAATACTCTAAGTGAGACCTCACTAACAACTTGTACATGGGCATTAGTACCTCTTCCTTTCTTCTGGTTATTTCTCTCTGTATGCAATCTAACATCCTTCTAGCTTTGACTACTGCCTTGTCACATTGTTTCACCATCTTGAGATCCTCAGATACTATCACTCTGAGGTCCATCTTCGTGTCTGTGCACACCAATTTCTTGCACCCTATCACATACAATACCTTTGAATAAAAAAAAAAAAGAGGGAACTTGAGCCCTGGGGGGTTGCAATGCAATGTGCACCACTGAGTCAATGCTGAATCCTGATGACCCAGCAGCTCCTGGGTTTTCTTGGCAAGGTGTGACTGGAAATAGATTGCCAGGCCTTTCTTCCAAGGCAATGGAGGGTTATGTGACTTGCCCAAGGCCACATGGAGTGACACTGGGAAATGAATCCCGGTCTCTTAGTTACCAGGCTGCTGCTCTGATCACTAAGCTACTCCTCTAACTACTAGGCTACCCTGCCACTAAAAAATGCACATTTTATTTAGCTCATGCCTTTCCAGTAGTAGTGCAAGGTGAGTTACAATCAGGTGCAGTAGGTATTTCCCTTGGGGATTTCATCAAATAAAGGTTTTTTTTTTTTAATTGTATTTTTATTACATGGAGGAATACAAACCAACAACACAACCATCATTGCATCCAAATATAGTATAATCAAACGCAACCTACCAAATACAGCATAAAGAGAAGAAAATCACATACTGAAATATAACACACTCAGCATACTTGTTCATTAAAGTAGTTCATCATGAAATGTGCAGTTTTAATCTTCCAACCCATCGCTTATGCTATTCCTATTTTCCCCTTTCTCCCCCTTCTCATACCATTGGGCGATGTCATCTCACCTTTTAAATACACTACAGCTTCAAAAAAGAACCACAGTGAAGAGGAAGTGACACTGTCAACCCGCCTTGTCGACAGAGCGACAAGCTCTTAGGACTCGCCTGTAAAAGTGACTTCTAAAGCCTCCCCTTCACGATCGGGACTTCATCTTGCCGCAGTACAGCATGTGAACCTGCCAGGCAGTGAGAATGGCAGTCACCCAGATAAAAGCAGCTTATTTGAAGGACTTTGCCTATTCGGGGCACAAGACGGCAGACCGAGAGGGTAAAGAAGATGGCCGATGGGTCACAGCAGCAGAATGCGCACATGGCAGGAAGAGTGGTGAGTGAACCGAGTGGAGTGACCAGAGCGTCACTGCAGATTATTAGGACAGAGCTGAAGCACTGGTTTGAGGAGGTGCATGCAGACATTGCAGGAGTGAAGGAGGAGGTCAGCAGTATGGTGGCTGAGCTACGAAAAGAGATTGCAGAGGTAAGGAGCAGGCTGAATGAAATGGAAGATCATGTGGCAGAGACAAGGCTGGAGACTGACAAGATGCAGCGCTGGATGGCTGAATTGGAGATGAAGAATGAGGGGCTGGGACTGAAACTCGAAGATCTTGAAAATAGATCCAGAAGGCAGAACCTCAGAATAAAGGGGGTCCCAGAGCAGTTGGCATATCATGACTGTGCCACCATTGCTAACGATATTTTTGGGGAGCTGCTGACAAGAGAGGAGGACAAGAGAAAGGAAGTGACTATAGTGGTGGATAGAGCACATCGGGCATTGAGCCCCATTAAGGAGCAAGCCCCGTGGGACATTGTGGTGTGTTTGCACGATTATCTCATTAAGGAGAGGGATGCAGCACAAATGAGGATGGTGGGAAGATTTGATTGGCGGGGTCACCAGATTGTGGTTTATGCAGATCTGGCATCTACTATAACAGCACGTAGGAGAGCACTCAAAGGGTTGACAGAGAAGCTGAAGAAAGAAAATATCAGATACAAATGGTTGTATCTGAAAGGACTGGCATCTACAGGGAATGGGGTGACCAGGCACATGCAAAGTGTGGAGGAGTTAAGAGAGGCTATGAAGGAGCTGGGCCTAAAGGACATACCGCAGGTGTAGGGAGAGTGGATGAGGTTGCAAGGATGGCAAGGCTTGAAGCCACAATGGACTACAGCGGATAGGATGGGAAGATAAAAAAAGATGAAAGGAAGTCAGGCTGGAGTGGCTATGTGAAGAGTGACTGACAAGAGGGGGACTTGCTTTGGATTAGAATTATTTGCTCTGGATTAGGATCATTATTCTGGACTTTAGTTGCTCTGAATTGTGACTTCCTGTGACCTAGACTGATGGGTGAGGGTACAGGGGGGAAATGTGGGGGGTGTTTAAGTATCTCTGTGTGGGTGCTACCACTGTGACAGAGGAGCTATCTGTGGAGGAGGGGAGGGTGATAGTTCTGGGGGTGGCAGGAGGATATGGGAGGAGGGGGGCATGGAGGAGGTTATGTGTGAATGGCATGCAGAGGGAGGATGAGGTCACTACTCTATGGAGAAGAACGCAGGGGATGTGGTTGGTGGGGATGGGGTGGAGGGAAGGGATGGAGTGGGACAAAGAGAGATGGGTTGAGATGGGAGAGGGAACAGAGACAGCAGAGGGGGAATTTGGACAGGAGGAGGAGGGGGAAGGGGAATGGGAATAGGAGGGGGAAGAGTGGGAGTCACAGGAAAGGGTGTTTGTGGTTTCTCTGAATGTCAAGGGGTAACCCCTTGGCAAAAGAGGAGAAGTTTGGTGCATGAGGGAGGGCAGTCCCAGGCAGACATTCTACTCATCCAGGAGACCTATTTGTGGAATCACCACAAGGGTTGGTTGCGGTCAGGGGACTATCCATATGTGTACCTAGCTGGGAATAAACAGAAGCCCCATAGTGGATGGGTGAGTATTATGTTTTCTAAAGGTTTGGTGGTTGAGGAACAGGCAATTTTGAGGGATGGGGGAGGGAGGTGGTTGATTTGGGTAGGCAAGTTGGATGGCGAGCAGATGGTGGTGGTCTGTGCCTACGCTCCAAATGAGGGGCAGGGGAATTTTTTTGAGTTACTGAGAAGAAAGGTGGGAGAAGTGAAGGCTGCCCCAATAATTATGGGAGGGAACTTCAACGTGACTCTTAACCCCAAGTTGAATAATTCAGGTGGGGGTGGGGGAGGTAAGCAGGTGCATAGACAAAAACTGAAAACCTGAAAATGGAGACCTTGGGGCTTGTAGATGTATGGAGATACAAGGTGGGGAATAAGAGGGACTACACTTTTTTTTCCAACACCCATAAGATGTACAGTAGAATAGACATGCTCTTGATGGACAGATCATTCTTACCATGGGTGAGGAAGATGGAGGTTGGACAAATAGTATCGCCTGATCATGCCCCAGTGGGGGTGATGGTAGAATGGGTAAAGAAGGAAATGGGACTTCAGTTCTGGAGACTCAATGAGTCGCTGTTGGAGGATTGTGAGGGGATGGAAAGTCTGCGTAGGGAGATAGGGCTCTATTTTCAGGACAATCTTATACCAGAAGTTAAGGGGGAGGGGGGATGTTTTGGGATGGGTTCAAGGCCTTTATAAAAGTCAGAGCACCATCTCAGGAAAAACACAACAAGGAGCAGCGCTCTTGCAACGCCAACCAGGATACACAAAAAGCAAGAAACGGAATGATCAATGGATGATAGCCAAATATTTATTCACAAGGAGACCCCAACGCGTTTCGGCGTTATCGCCTTCTTCAGGGGGTATACAGAACATATAATTAAATACTCATACGATAGATGGACACAGATAATCCTGATCAAAATACCTGAACCGAATACATAAAAGCGTCAACCAGCTCAGCTCCGATTAACACTTCTCCTGTAAAACTGAAAAGTTAGAGAGGCGCCATCATTAGTCTCGCATCTCAAAATACATACCATCTCAGGCCACAGCTTACTAAATCCCCTAATAGAGTCTTAAATACGGGACAAGAGAATGGCTAACAGAGAGGGAAGCATACCCCTGTCTCCTACCCACACTACTCACACGTAAGAAAGCGCCCAAAAAAAGGATTGCGACCCACATTCCCTCCCCTCAGGACTACACCTAGAATCAATCTATTCAAACACAGACTAGGGGGCTAACAACACTCTTTCCACCCCTACCAACGGGCCTCCCCTAGGCAAAGATAATGCATCCTCAAGGCATGATGGACTGCCACCCTATAACACAATCTCAAATCAGAAAATCGCATCCCCCTTGCTCCCTAGATCTATGCACCCACCCACTCTCCCCCCAATATAAACTTTACGAATCACTTTGCCCACTTAGCTAAGAATCTAGGAGGAATGTGGATGGGGAGCTGGGTAAAGAGAAAATTAACCTGAGGAATAATGCTCATTTTCAGGGCAGCCACCCTACTCATCCAACTGAGGTGCAGGTGAGCCCACCGATCCAAGATCTGCCACCAGTTTTGTCATAACGGGAGTGTAATTCAACTGCAACAGTTTTCCTGGGTCCCTTGAAATATATACTCTCAAGTATTTCATCTTATGCTTCACCCATTGAAATGGGAAGCAGGGGTGTGATCCCCCCCCCCCCACCCACATTCATAGTCTCTGTTTTACTTAAATTAACCTTAAATCCTGAGAATAGGGAGAACCGATCTATGTCTCCCATTATGGCCAGCAAAGAATCCTGGGGATGAGACATAAACATCAAAGTATCATCCACATAAAGCAATATTTTGTGGTCCATGCCTCCCATTTTTATTGAATGTATCACCCTATTCTGTCTAACACATGCCACAAATGCTTCAATGACAATGGCAAATAACATTGGCGACAACAGGCAACCCTGCAGTTGAAACACCTCTAATCAATGACCATTAGCCAGTACCCTCACCATTTGATTGTGATACAAGTCCTGAACCAATCTAATACGTAAACTCCTCTCCCAAGCTCAGTTTCCTTAACATGGGGAACAAAAATCCCCAGTTCACCCTGTCAAAAGCTTTTTCAGCATCTAACGCTACACAGAGGGTGCTATCCTTAAGCAGCTGTAGGAAAATGTATAGCTCTCTGTATGTTGTCCAATATCGCCCTGCCCCCTATAAACCTAGATTGATCCAAGTGGATCAATTTAGGGAGAACTTTCTTCAAGCGCCATGCCAGCACTTTGACGAAGAGCTTCACATCATTGTTGATAAAAGCTATTGGGCAATAGCTCCTACGGTTATCTCTGGGTTTCCCCTCCTTAGGCAACACTATCACATTGGCTTGAGACACTGATGCTGGCAGTGACTCCCCATTAAGTGCCCAGGCCAAAATAGGGGCCAACTCTTCCTTCAAAAGATGGTAATATTCTGCTGGGAACCCATCCTCCCCAGCTGCTTTCCCCTTCAGGAGTGTCTTGATAGCTGCTAACATCTCCGCTGCCCCAACCAGCTGGCTCAGCCCAGCCATCTCATCTCCCTCCAACTTTGGGAGGCCCATCCTCCTCCAAATATTGCTCAATCAGAGCTGGTTATTGTGTGCTTTCTGTTGTATATAATTTGCATTAAAAATGTCTAAATTGGAAGGGGCATTTCCAAGATGGCCACATGAGGAGAGTTCTGTGTTTGCTCCATGCCAAAGTGTAAGGGGAAGGCTAGGGCTTACCTTGTGGAACCCCAGCCATCCAGTGCAGGTCTGATGGACCGATTTGTTACAGTCCCTGAGGCTCAGCAGTGGGAGATATGTGCAGGCTTTGCAGGAGTGCCATTGGAAGGATCAGATCTCCTGTCCACCCTGGGAACTAGCTTGTCTCCCGAGACCTGAATGCCGCCTCCACTACCTGGGGCAGCTGCCTCCACTGTGTCAGCAGACCTGACTAAGGAGTCTGGCGTAGGAGCTTCTGCCATGCCGTCGCAAGGAGCTGCCGCAGAGGGAAGTGCAGCAGCTGCCTTTTTGCTTTCTGTGCCAGTGCCGGGTAGTAATGTGCAAGCGGAGCCATCCCTCGTTGAAGGAAAGGTACAGTCGGAAGCCTCTGTGGGAATTTCAAAGACCCTGTTTTCCTTTACTCTTCAGTGTCTGCAGAAGATTACTCTTGAAAACATCTGGGAGGCAATTACTTTGCTTTCAGAAAACGTGGTCAGACAATGTGATGCTTTTTCTTCTCAGGTTACTGTTCTTGCCTAAAAGGTGGACTTGTATTTGGGAACATTTGATCTATTAAAGAAGAAAGTGGATGATCATGAGATTAAGTTGAATGCTGTTGAAGACTCCAGTACTGCGTTGATTAAGGACAATATCCTGCTGCGTGCAAAGGTAGAGAATTTGTTAAATGTTGCTAGGGTTTCTAATCTTCGGGGTTTGAATTTCCCGGTTCTCTCAGGTACTTTGCCTTTGGATCTCTTTAAGAAGTATTTGACTAAGAATTTGGCAAGTACTATGGAGTTAATGCCTCCAATAGTGAAAGCCTTTTATTTGCCAACAGGGAAAAGGGACACTGGAGTCATGGGAGAGTCTTTTCCAATGGACATTGTTAATGTTTCTGAAATTTTGAAGTCTCCTGAGTTAACTACATTACGAACTGCGACTTTGGTGGTAAAGTTTGCTTTAATATCTGATAGAGATTGATTAATTTGTTTATATTATGCTAAACATTCTTTTTTGGACAGAAAATTTTGATCTTCCCAGATGTTTCTAGAGATACTAAACGGTGTAAACAGTTTCTTTTGCTTAGACCGGGGGTTTTGGAGTTGGGGGCTACCTTCTGTCTTAGATTCCCATGTAAATGCATTGTGGTCTATAAGTCACAGGAGGTTTATTTTTTTTTTTTCAACCATCAGATTTATCTGTGTTTTTAAGTGCTAGATGGAGTGGAGGAGTAGCTTAGTGGTTAGAGCACTGGCTTGGTAACCAAGCAACCAGGGTTTGATTCCCACTAGCACTCCTTGTGGCCTTAGGCAAGTTACTTAACCCTCCATTGTCTCTGAAGAAAGGCCTGGCAATCTACTTCTGGTGACACTGCCAAGAAAACCCAGGAGCTTCTGGGTCACCAGGAGTCAGGGCAACTCAAAGGCACACATTGCATTGCAAGTGCTAGACTTCCTGTAACTTCTTCTCCTTCATAGTTTTGGGGTGGCATGCTAGAAGGTCATAAGTAGATTGCCTGGGGTCCTCCGTGGCTGTCTGATTCCTTTTGATATTTTTCTTAATTAGGTATTGCTTGGTGGGGTTCCTTCTGCCCCTCTAAGTATTTGGGTAATTATATACGTCCCATTGTGGACTATAGGTAGAATTGTCTTAGATTATTTTTCTTTTAATATTTTTTGTAACATTTCTAGCATTATACCGTTCTGTACAAGCTTTGTTCTTGGTTCTGTTGTGAACATTTTTAAATAAATAAAATTTTTTAAAAATTCCTAAATTCCACACAGGTGCCCTCATTCGTGCAGATGCGTTCTCCTTCACCTGAGCGGATTTCAGCCACCAAGCGATCCTCCCACTACTTCCACAATTGTCATGTAAGTAACCTCCCAGCCTTGTTCCCATGTTCCATGTATACCTTTTAGTCAACCTGAGGAGGTGGACCATCGGGTCTGAATCTAAAAAGTGCAACTGAGTTCTTGTTGCAGAGAGATGCTGTAGTGTCTGATGTGATCCAGATAATGCTGCTTCTGCAGGCTGGCCACCAGCTGTGTGAGCCACTGCACCTCTGCTTCCCATTCCCTCTTTTTCTGTGCTGTGAGCTGAACCAGCACACTCCTCATGTAGACTTTCCCAGCGTCCCACAAGCAATTGTCAGCCATCTTCCCTGTATCATTAACATTTAGGTACCCTTTCCATTCTTGTTTCATTTTTCAAATGAGCTAGTCTTTTTGCAAGAGGAAGATGTTTGCCCCAACCTCCCCGTTGTTCCAGTTTTCCCCTTTTCTCTCAGACACCACATTCCCATGATCATCCTGTGGTCTGAGATCACTATTGAATGAATTTCCAGGTCCACAAAAGCCTTATTCTGAACATGTTTACCCAACAAATAATCTAAACGTGAGTATGTGTTGGGTCATCCTGAATAGCAAGAGTATTCTCTGCACCCCTTATTTTGTGTCCTTCTGAGATCTACTAAATCTCAATACCGTATACAGCCCCTAAATTCCTTACCCTTCCAGTGGTGTAATTTCACAGAGTAATTAGACCAGTTTCCACCCCTATGACACAGTTCATATACCCTGCTATCATGCATTCGCTACTGCTTCAAATGTGCCCACCCAACTCTTAAAGAAAGTACCTTTTGGTCCATTGGGGCATACAGATTAAGCAGGGATTATTTCATCATGATTCACCCTGCGGGTCACTCATACCATCTTCCCCTGGACATCTTCCCTGTATCATACAAAACAAAAAGGGTCAGTTTATGAATTCATATTATCACCCCTCTCTTTTTTGAGTTATAGGCTGAGCAATACATCTGTCTGAAGCCCTGTGAGCACAACTTTTGATGCTCTTTCCTGGTTAAATGGGTTTCCTGTAATACAGCGATATCCACATGGGCCTTGGATAAATAAGAACCCACTTTTGTTTTCTTGGGCCATATAACCCCCTGACATTCGGGGAGGCAATTTTACAACTTCCCATTTACCTTCTCAAACCAACCTGACCTATCTTCCCACACCAAGCATCCCATTTCCAAAGCAGTCACCACCCACACCCAAACTAAAAAGTAATGGGATAGGAAGTAATGTACCATTGTGGATCAGGAACTGGTTAAAAGATAGAAAGGAGAGGGTAGGGCTAAATGGCCAATTTTCCCAATGGAAAAAGGTGAATAGTGGAGAGCACCCCAGGGATCTGTGCTGGGTCGCTGCTTTTTTATATATTCATAAATGACCTGGAAAAGGGAATAACGAGTGAGGTTATCAAATTTGCAGATGACACAAAAGTATTAAAAGTTGGTAAAACCCAAGAGGATTGTGGAAAATTGCAAGAGGATCTTGATACACTGGGCATCCAAATGGTAGATGAAATTTAATGTGGACAAATGCAAAGTTATGCACCTAGGAAAGAACAACCCAAACTATGGTTACACGATGCAAAGTTCCACATTGGGAAACACCACCCAGGAAAAAGATTTAGGTGTCATTGTGGATAACATGCTAAAACCCTCCGCCCAGTGTGCAGCGGCGGCCAAGAGAGAAAATAGAATGCTAGGTATCATAAGGAAAGGAATGGAAAATAAAACAAAGGATATTATAATGCCTCTGTATCATTCCATGGTGCGACCGCACCTTGAATATTGTGTGCAATTCTGGTCGCCGTATCTTAAAAAGGATATAGCGTTATTAGAAAAGGTACAGAGAAGAGCCAACAAAATGGTAAAAGGGATGGAAGGCTACTCCTATGAAGACAGGCTAAAAAGGTTAGGGCTCTTCAACCTGGAAAAGAGACGGCTGAGGGGAGATATGATAGAGGTCTATAAATTAATGAATGGAGTGGAACGGGTAAATGTAGTTCAATTGTTTACGTCATCAGAATATAAAAAGACTAGGGGACATGCAATGAAGCTACAGGGTAACCTATTTAAAACAAATAAGAGAAAATATTTTTTCACTCAATGTGTAATCAAACTCTGGAATTTGTTACCGGAGGATGTAGCAAGAGCTGTTAGTGTAGCTGGGTTTGAAAAAGGTTTGGACAAGTTCCTGGAGGAAAGGTCCATAAACCATTATTAAATGGGACCCAGGATATCACTGCTTGACCCAATACAAGCATTGAGGAACCTGTGTCTTTTGGGGAAACTGCTAGGTACTTCTGTTGGAAACAGGATACTGGGCTTGATGGACCTTGGTTTGACCCAGTATGGCATATCTTATGTTCTTATTCCTATACCGCAAATCACACAAAGCATATCAACATAAAACAGAAAGAACCCAATATCAACCCATATGAAATAATTCCAACCTGCCTTAACCTCACATTTTCCTACTTTTAGACTTCCAAAAGCACAACCCATTCACACCACTCCCCTTCCTCCTGTCTTGCACTGTTTTCCCAAGTCCCCTCACCTGCCCTCCCCCTTGAGAGTCAACTGCACAAAAGGAGAAAGACACTCCACTAAATCCCGGAGATGTCCCTTCACTGCTCCACTTAACCATGGGAGGCCCAATAAACCTGCCAATTTCAGTCAGAACACCACAACTGCCATTTCTCAGGTCAAATAATAAGTTCTAGCAGTGTTAAGGCCCACAGCCACCAGACCTTACCACCGGATAAACCGGATGAATACTTCCATCTCCCACTGGGGATGTTGCTTCGGCATTCCTCGGGGTGTCTTCATCCATGCCCCTCATAGCTGGCTCTACACGACCTGGCTCTGCTTTTTTCCCATCCAGCGACTGCTTCTCAGATGACCCACTATGGCTCTTGGTATTTGAGGCCCGCGAATCCTGAACCACTCGCTGAGGGAGTGTGGCATTGAGAAAGAGTGATGATTTAAGAAACTTTTCCATCTCCTCCAGAGATTGAAAGAAACGTCTCACTCCATTATTAACCAGGATTAGTCTGGTGGGATACCACATGGCAATCTTACTTCCCTCTATTGGAGCGACTCTCGATATTTTAACAACTCCTTATGACAATGTAATGTCTCTGCTACCAAGTCTGGGTAGGTGTACACCTTGCAGTTTTTATAGAGGAGATGGTCCATTTTCCGTGCTTCCCTTATAATATACTCCCTGTCCTGGAAACACAGTAATTTAACCACAAAGGCCTGTGGACGAGCACTGCCTCCGGGGATTGCCCACAGCTCTCAATGAGCCCTGTCGATATCATACATCACCACTGAGGGGCAGACTGGAAAGCAGGCCTCCAGCAATCCAAGTACAAATGCTTTTAAATTTGCTCTTTCTTCTCTCTCCAGTATCCCGAAGATGTGAATGTTCGATCTGTGGTCTCTGTTATCGTGATCCTCAATCTTCCCCTGTAGTCAGCCCACTTGTTTCTGTAACTGGGTCACTTTGCTTTGGAAACATCGCTAAGTATCCTCCACTCTACTAATGCGAGTCTCCTTTTCATTGAACCTGGCTCCCATTGCCGCAAACGCCTCCTCAATTTTCTCAAGGACCTTTTCCATGATCTCCTCTTTCAAGTCTCGGATTTTTCGAAGAACCATAAGCAATAGAGAGCCCTTTTCTTGACCAGGGTCCTCACTAGCTATAGAGGAAGCTGGCGATGGCAGCTGTGACACTGGTACCAATGAGAGCCCCACGGCTTATGCCTTGGACTATTTTCAGCATCATTTTGGGGCCGTTTGTGTAGCTATGACCGCAACATTATCTGGCTCAGAAACAATTTGCAGTGTGGGGCCGCGGGAACCACTTCACATACGCCCGCCGTCTGTGCTTGCCAAACCAGAAGTCCAAAGCGTTTTGTTTTAATATACTGTATAGTATACAAAGAAGGAGAGTTTTGCCATGGTTGATATGTTTTTTGTATGCCAGGAAATGAGGGTCTTGGGAGCAAATTGCCTTCCCCTCACCCACCAGGGCTCACCATTCCTTAATCCCCATGATGTGGCCCAATAACCTCCAATCGGGACCTCTATTACAAATAAAACACTGAAAAGCCTCACTTCCCGGAGAACATTAATTTCAATGACCTATTTTTCTGTTGAAGGCACTGCTCACAGCATCTGCCTGAAGGGTTAACTATGAAATGATCCTGGTCTGCTACATGGTTTATTTGTATAAATTCAATGTGTCTGTTTTGCAGCCTTCCCCTAGATTAGCATTGAAAAATGAGTGAATTATATAAGAAATGTTTACAACCTAAATTTAACAGGGCCCAGCAAGAAATACAAAAAGTAGCTATTATAAAGATATCACAACTAAGATTGTTAAATTGTTTATGGCTAGTGTTTTCCTTAAAGTGGTATTCTATTTGTGTCTATCAAATCTGCAGCAGCTTCAAACATGTTCTTGACTGAACTTTGTCAAAGAAATTAGTGATCTGAAAATAAAGCAGGTGCATATTTTTCACATTGCTGATTGTGGAAATCATGTTCTCAGAGGAGAGAGGGGAAAGTCAAACCACATGTTGGAAAGTATGATACTAAGCCAGTGGAACGATTGATGTTATCCAGATGGAACATTTGCTTTATGATAGAATTCTTTACCACAAAAATATTTACATTTACAACCTTTGCTAAATCCAACAACTGATTAGGCATTATTTTCTTTTGAAAATGTATGGAGAGAAATAATGTATATGCAAATTTGAATTACAGAATGGCAATTTCACTTGCAGGGAAACACCTGGGACTTGTCTCTACTAGCAGTAGTATCCAAGGGCTACAGGGTGTGTAGGGAGAGAAGCTTCACACTCCTTACATGCCAGGTCCTGAAGAGTAGGATGAAGACATGTTTTGAGACTCTACATTTGGTGGGCACTTTTCTATTTCATCAAAATGAGATTAGATCCACTCTGATGTGGCTATATAAAAAAACAGAGGGGACGATATTCAAAATGGCAGGTGAACATGTAATTGCTCTATACAGAGATTATCACACCTTATATGGATAGTATCGGGCAGAAAATATGTCTAAATGGCCTAATTCTATCTGTATAATTAAGGAGCAGAAGGAGAGCAGGCCACAGAATTAGCCAGGGGTTTTATACTTAATTTTGGCCTGCCGAACAGCTTGCCTAAACTAAACATAGTGGCAGTGGCGACTGCATTACACGCATACTCCGTGTCACATATATGTCTTTAAACACTGGGGTTTAAATTAACAACATTACTGCTGCTGATGAAAACTGATCCCACGGTCTTTATTGGATTATTAATTGCAAAATAAAAAGCTGTTATCTTTACAACAAAAATAGATAAAAAGAAAAACAAGTAGACTCTTGGAAATTCCTGCTTTCCTTCTCAGGACTCCTCTTCCCCCCTTCCTTTTCTGTCAAGAATCTTCCCCTTCTTTACTCTACGCTTTCACAATCAGAAACTTCTCTTCTGACCTGGAAGCATCCTTTCTCTGTTTATATAAAGAAATTCCACCATCTGGCTGGTAAGAAACCTCCTTGTTCCAACTCATTCATAGAGTTCTTTCAACCCAAAGGAGACATCAAAATAGGTACTTTCCCATGCCTCATCTTTCATGGCTATGGCTTCTGGAGACTCCTCAGAAAATAGAGCTACTAGTCCTATGAGCATGTATCTACTGTATTATCCTCAATATGGTAGGGCCATGAATTAGGTAGTCCAGCTACTCCGACAAGTGCTGACTCTGCTCAGATAGTTTTTCAGAACTAGGAATTCTCATTTCCCAACACATGGAACTTTTTCCCTCTGCACCTCACCAAAACAGATGAAGAATTCTCTTCTTTCCTCTTTTCCCCCAACTGATTAGGTATTTTTTAGGATTCACTGATCCAAGACCTGATGATTTGGATTTTTCAAGCGCTCTGTGTCTTAAGATGGCCAGACAAGAAAGCAACTGCCAACTCCTTTTTTTTGTCCATAGTTTAAGCCAGTATCCAGGACTCAGTCTTTCAGGAGCTTTATGTTCCCTCTTGAGTACTTTGCAGAAAGGAGGTAAAAAGACAATTTTCCCAACCTTCTATTACCTAATCTCCTTCCATGGCTTTTCAAAGGAGGAAGCCATCTGCATATACACTCCTATATTATTGCATTCCACTGCTATAGGATAACAAGTATAAGTGCAGCCTAACACCACACCAAGTCATACTGAGGCAAACAGATTAAACACTGAAGGATTCAAGTAATGAAACCTTGTTTGGTTGTAGGGCTGATACTTTTTTCTCTCCCCTCCTCAGATATTGGCCAAAGTCTCCTTGTTGACTAAAGGCTGGGGAGCAAGTCTTCTCAGAAACTAAGGGTGTGCATTTGTTGTCACAGATAGGCCATGTGGTCTTTTTCTGTCGTCATATTTCTATGTTTCTATGGAAAAAAGGGGACTGTTGTAGTTGTTGATATGGAAGGACAGACTAGATAGGCCATGTGGTCTTTTTCTGTCATCACATTTCTATGTTTCTATTTAGTTTGTTTGGGCACCTAAAATATTTTTGTGACAGTAAATCGCTTGTGCGCAGGTATACCTATGAATTAGCAAGTGTACAATCAATTTGCATTTGCAAAATGTTTTAGCGTGTCTTTCATGCATGCATGTAAAACAAAATGTGTGCAAAAATTGAAAACACATACAAAAACTGCAATTTGTTTAAAACAAGGACTAACCAAAATTTTCTTTGGCTTTTCATGCCTCTATCAGAAATTAAACCCTTCAGTATTTGCAGGGAGAGCCTGATCAGACAGACAACTTGAATATGGGTCTTTTCCAATACCATAAGACTGGCTCTAACCCTGGGAGTATCGATGGGGTCAAAAGTGACCCCATTGCAAGTTTCACAACGCATCTCTTGGAAACTAGTTGTTCAAGAATGCAATATTTTTATGACTTTTCACATGTCAATATTCTCTTTATATTGCGCCATGAGAGGAATAATTTTCATCCGCTAGGTGACGCTAGTGATGAATTGCAGCACAGAGTACCAGTGGGGTCATTTTTGACCCCAGTTGCTTATGTCCTGTTTGGATCATGATACAATTTGCAGTTTTGTGAATTTTTTGATCTGACAAAGGTATTTATCATTAATTATGTATCATTTATTTTTTGTACTCTTATTTTATGAAAATTACATATTTTCTGTAATTGATATCATACATTCTCTCATTATTTCCAATGAAATCTAAAGGCTTTCAGCTCGTTCATCATGATTATTGTACACCTATAGTAAAACTGCTTTGCGTTTTACTCAACTTTATCTTTGTTTATTTATTTTAGGTTATTGTTTATGATGTCAAAACGAAAGTATTCAGCTGCCCAAGTAAGAGAAATATTGCAACGAGATGCTGACAGTGACGGCTCCGAGTCGTCTGATGATGCAGCATATTCAGCAAGCAAAGAAGCATATCAGCCAAGTTCAGGCGATAAATCTGATGATGACAGTCATAGAAACATAGAAATATGATGACAGAAAAAGACCACATGGCCTATCTAGTCTGTCCTTCCATATCAATAACTACAACAGTCCCCTTTTTACCTTTAGAGATCCTCTGTGTTTGTCCCATGCTTTTTTGAATTCAATTCCTGTCCTCATCTCTACCACATCCACTGGGAGACTATTCCACGGATTCACTACTCTTTCCGTAAAGAAATATTTCTGCATATCACTCCTGAATCTATCTCCCTTCACCCCTATCCCATGTCCCCTCGTAGCAGAACTTGCTTTCATTTGAAAGAGGCTCTCTCTTTCAAGTCATGATTCAGATGGCAACAGCAGTTGTTCGCCAAGTGAATGTGAGACTGATGTTGAGCAGGTAACATCGCCTGCAGCAAAGAGTCAAGTTACAGGTCGAGGCAAAGGTCAAGTTTGTGTTGGACGGGGCAGAAGGCAGGAGTCCTCGGTGTCAGTATCATCTGTGAGGAATCTTAGTTGTGGTCGTAGAGGAGCTAAGAGGTCATCAACTATAAGCACAAATGTTGCCATTGAAGTCTATGTATCTAAGGATGCCACATCATGGAACAGGAAACCTATAAAGCAAGCTGCTGGAAGATACGCCAGAGTTAATGTCATGCCCGTACAACAAGGTCCTAAGGTATGCTGTACGAAATGTTGGTGGCCTTCTCGCAGCATTCCACTTGTTCATGAGGAAGAACTTATTGAATGAAATCATGATGTGGACGAGCAAACAAGGAAGACACATTTATTGACGACACCTGGAAAGATTTGACAGACGGAGAATTTCAACGTTTTCTTGGACTTCTGATCCTCTCAGGTGTGTACAAGTCACAAAATGAATCCATAGTTCAGTTGTGGAACCTTGAAGATGGTCATTCTGTTTTCGGCAAAAATATGGCCCGTAACCGTTTTCAGCAAATTTCTTGTGCTCTCAGATTTGATGATGCAACCAACAGACGTGAACAATGAGGCGTGGATAAGCTTGCTCCAATCAGACATGTTTTTTGATACCTGGGAAGCAACTCTAAGTGACGCCTTTGTTCCTGGTGAAAATGTTACCGTGGATGAGCAACTGCTTACATTTCGTGGCCGTGTTCCATTCAGACAATATATTCCCAGCAAACCTGGGAAATATGGCATAAAGCTATGGATGTTGTGTGACAGTGCAACGTCATATGTTCTGCGTCTTCAAGTATATACAGGAAGGGAACTCGGACAAAACAGGGAACAGAATCAGGGTGAAAGGGTTGTGCTGCAACTCACTGAAGGATTGACGCGATCTGGCAGAAATGTTACTGTTGACAATTTCTTCTGCAGTTTATCCTTGTCACGGAAATTGCTAGAAAAACAAATGACACTTTTGGGGACAATTCGAAAGAACAAAAAAGAATTACCTCCAGAATTTGTAACAGCAAAGGGCCGAGAGGTATTCACTTCAATGTTTGCCTTTCGCGATGACGCCACTCTGGTTTCCTATTGCCCGAAGAAAGGAAAAGTGGTTATTCTTCTGAGCAGTTTGCATGATCAAGAATAAGTAGATAACACACGTCCAGACAAAAAAAAACACGCATGATCTTGGACTATAATTCTAGTAAAGGTGGAGTAGATACGGCAGATCAAATGTTGCGTACGTATACCACAAAACGAATGACAAGATGCTGGCCAGTGACAATCTTCTACAACATGTTGGACATCAGTGCTTTGAACGCCTTCATTGTTGGATGTCACTAAATCCAGAATGGCAGTCCAAGTCAAAGCACAGACGTCATCTATTCCTCTTGGAATTAGGAAAGCAGCTGCTTCAGAGTAATTGCAGCGAGACTTCTTCCAGCATTGAAGAAGCCACTGATGCTGTTTGCAATGTCAGGATCCCAAAGAAAAGGGCAAGGTGTCACTGCTGTTCCAGAGAAAAAGACAAGAAAAGCAACATAGTTTGCACCTCCTGCAAGCGCAATGTTTGCAAAGAACATTCAGAAATTGTCTGTCTCATGCAAATGACTGTAGTACTTTACTGTGTTCATCAAGTGCATGCAAAAACTGCTTTCATGGCAACTCTTCTTCATGTAATTTTATGATAAAGCATTAAATTTCAAAACATTTAACCTTCATATAATAAATAATTAATTTGGAATAATATTTTGTCTGTTTAGTTTAAATTTTTCATGGTTAACATTTAAAATAAAGCATAAAGCACCACCTCTTCATTCTACATTTCCAAAGCACATCATCAACCCTCTAACACTTACAGTAAAAGTGTAAATGCCTTATTTACTCAAGATGATAATAAGAAATTCTATCCTGTGTATATAGGTTCTTTACATGTTACAAATATGTACAAAGTTTCCCTAAGTTAAAATCCCAGTTGTATTCTCCTGTTATATGTAAACTCACCACAGTCTGTTGATTGCAATGAGTATTCCTGTTTAATGTAAACCGCGCTGATGAAAAAGAGTGCGGTATAAAAGAACTATAAATAAATAAATAATTCGTCATGGGGTCATTTATGACCCTAATGGTATTCAGTGTGTGCAAAAAATCTCGGTAATTCCAGGGCTAAAGAATGTTTTATGATAGCATCTAGATCTCAGTATATAATGCCTGCTTTGCTTTATAGCTCTCCTTATGGTATTTTGCATAAATCTTTTTTCATGACTTAGGGGTATGTTTACTAAAGTCCGGGAATTTGCGCGCCGCAAATTAGCGCACGGCAACGCGCCACTTAAACGGTGACAAACGCTCCTAAACGCCCCGCACAGGTGCGAGGAACCCCCGTGAATGTGCGCGACACACTAACGGGCCCCGCACAAATACGGGCCCGCAAATGTCCGAAAGAGGCGTGTAACGGCGAACGGAGGGCGGAGGAAGGTCCCCGAGGGGCGGAGAGACGGGGTCAATGGGCGGGTAAGGGGAGGGGAGAGGCTCCCCGCACATGAACGGGGCCGAATTTCCCATGAAAAAATAGCGCGAGTGAAACAGTCGCGCTAGAGGTCATATAAAGGCAAGAGAAACCATTTCCGTTAGCAATGTACAGCAAAACCGGGGAAACCTGCAAAACGTAAGCAGTGTGATACATGTGCACAGCAGAAAGGTGAAAGTAAAAATAGACAATGACCAGAAAATCAATAATAAAAATAGTAATGCAGCTTGTGAACAGTTACAGTAATGGGCAAATATAAAAATCACACCCAGGACAGTCCCAGAAAAAAAGATATGAATTTAGGAAGGGCCATGGAGCTGAGACTCCCCCAAAAATAATTCCCAGCCCTGTGGCTGTCCTGGGTGTCTTCCAAATGGTTGCCCACCAATATCACTGTTGCCCAGCTTAAAAGTAAAGCCCCGGTATATGTGTCTATTTCTGGGGTTTAGCTGCATGTTTGTCACCAGACAAGGTGAATGAGGCCATAGTAAAAGACTGAAGAGCAAGCTGTGCGTCCCCATCCTGACAGGTGTCCATCACCAGGTACTGCACTGCCTCTGCGGCCACAGTGTGGTGCAGCAGACAGAGCCAGCACCTCCAAAACAGGAGGGTCACAGGTTCAAATCCCAGCTGGGGCTCATGCCAGCCCAGTCCCAATATTTTAACCATCACCAAACAGAGATAGTAAAGACACCCCATTATTGCAGAGAGCATAAACATGTTGCAAACACCCATATTTTACCCTCCAGTGCACATGCACCTGAACAATGGGCATCACCCACAGCCGAGTTTCCCAAATGCAGTCCTGGAGTGGCTCAAACTAATCAGGCCATATGCGTTTGCTAAGATGAGGACATGCCAGCATGTTGGTGGAACAGTACAGAGGGTGGAGGGGGCAGGGGCTGTGAGCCACAGAAGACAGTGGCTTAGCCATGTGCAGTCTGGCACCGTCCACTGCTACAGACAGGCCGTGATGGATGTACAGACATGGACCTCCCAGGGAACCCAGCCAATCTGTGGCTACATGGTGGTGCAGTGCACACAGATAGTGTATGCAAGAACATAAGGTCACAGGTTCAAAGCTCAGCTGGGGCTATGGCCAATTCCACCCACATTTTTGTCCAACAACTAAACTGTGCTGGTAAGCACAAACCTGTAATGCAGAGGAGATAGGCATTGTCTATACGGCTATCATTTCCCATCCAAAGCACATACACCATTAACCGTGGCATCACTCAGATCAGAGTATCCGAAATGCAGACCTGGAGGACCACACACCATTCAGCATCCATGCTGCGGCTAATACTAATGATTGTGCTGCATATCTATGCACCACCCCCATGTTATGCAGATGTAGCACATGCATATCCATGAGGGACATCCTAAAACCAGAACAGTGTCTGACACACCATGACCTGATGTGTGTAACCCATATGAAAGGCATCAACCAACAGGCCATGACACACACACATACCCACAGGCCCCATTGGACAATGCATCCTGGAGAGGCAGGACAGTGGGCCCTGCCTGTAATCCCCAAAAGTAGCAGATGTGTACCTTAGCAATGCCACCCCACACCTATGTACATGGTACACAGCTATCCAAGGTCCCATGTGAAAATATGTTCATAATGATTCAAATGCTCAGTACATGTGTCCCATTGAGCACCACCATAACAATCATTCAGATGTGTGTGTTGTGTGCAGCAGGTCTTGTGTCTGATAGTGCGTACCGCCCTGGGGAGTGACCCCCAACAGTCTATGCCTAACATATCCATGCCTGTAGTGTCACCAGGACTGGTGTGTTGGCCAGAGCTGTCAAACCACTCGATTGTAGCACAAAAGAGGACCAACCTGGGTAATGGTCACAGCAATGTGAAACATCATCAGACACACCCAAGAAAGGCAGGGCCAAAATATATGAATGTTGGAAGGGTCACCAGCCCCTGCGGCATAAATGTTGAATGATCACACATTGATGTAGGATAGAGCAGGTTTCCCCACAGCAATGGACAGGTCCCCTATGGCATGCACATGTTGCACAACAGCATGTGTGAGTTGGGGGGAATGTGCAGTAGAGGTAGTTGCCGACATGCACACTGTATGGTTTAAAACTGTGCGCCCCCAGCACCAGTAGCAGAAGGGCCTGTAGCATGTTGGGAGAACGTTACTGGTATCTGAGGGGGCCAGTGGCAGGTGGCCAGAGAAGATGGAGGCTGAGCCAATGCCATGTGGGTGCACCGGACCACAACAGAAAGGCCCGCTATGACAAACAGACATGCCATCTCCAGGGTCCACATTCACTCTGTGACTGCAGTGTGGTGCAGGGGACACAGCCAGTGTGCTGGGGAGCCAAAGATTACCAGTTCAACTCCCAGCTGGGGCCAGCAGCAACACTGTGCACATATTTTACCCACCAGTAAAACGTGAGAGGAAAGCAAAACATGTCTTGCAGATAACAACCAATATGTGTAGAGCACCCAACCTTTTTTCGGTGACCTCACAAACTTTTTTCTTTTTGTCGGAGCTAGCCGTAGGAAGGTCGGAAGAGAAACCGACCCACACCAAGCGAGTAGCTACCTTTATTATTATAGGTTCTTCACCAAAATAAAGTTAAAGTTCATTTAACCATAAAATAGTCAAAAGACTTATCTCAGTCCAGAAATGCCAGTTATGAGAGATACACGACGCGCACGTTTCGGGCACTCTAGCCCTGTTTCAAGTGCAATAACTAGGATTCCTCAATCTTCAAATACCATCCTCTGAACGCCGTCAATGCAGCTAAGGTCATTATTACAATGGCTGATGAATCACTTTTAAAATAAAAGAACCGACCAATCAGTATCGGGAAAACCCCCACATGATGGGGAACCCCTGATCTGATTGGTTTTCAAAAGTTATGACGACATCATCATCTTATGCTCTTCAAAACACCTGGTATCATCCTTCCGAAATAGGGATATATCATTATTATGTCATTCCCGATGGTCACATAGAATTGTAACTTAAATAAGACTCTGCCAGTCTATTTCCCTGTTCACACTTCCTGGCTCCATTGTATCAAGACGAAAATCCATCGTTGTTCTATGTATTGCAGGACGTTCTTCCCGCTGTCCTCCCCGAGGATTAGCTGGCACATGATCAATAATAGACCATTGAAGCTGGTCCAATAGTATGAGAATATTCTATACAATGAGAGACCATGGGTGCAGAAAGTACCGCACATCATGTGGGGGTTTTCCCGATACTGATTGGTCGGTTCCTTTTATTTTAAAAGTGATTCATCAGCCATTGTATAATGACCTTAGCTGCATTGACGGCGTTCAGAGGATGGTATTTGAAGATTGAGGAATCCTAGTTTATTGCACTTGAAACAGGGCTAGAGTGCCCGAAACGTGCGCGTCGTGTATCTCTCATAACTGGCATTTCTGGACTGAGATAAGTCATTTGACTATTTTATGGTTAAATGAACTTTAACTTTTTTTTGGTGAAGAACCTATAATAATAAAAGTAGCTACTCGCTTGGTGTGGGTCGGTTTCTCTTCCGACCTTCCTACGGCTAGCTCCGACAAAAAGAAAAAGGTTTGTGAGGTCAACGAAAAAAGCTTGGGTGCTCTACACATATAGGATATTGATTTGCCCTGAATAGAATGAGTTTTTGTTTGACTTACAGAAAACAACAGCATGATCAGAGGACCTCTATTATACCATAACGATCACTTACCCCTCAAATATGTTACAACACCTACAGCAGAGTCCACACAATGCATCACTGGAGGGCCACATGTCAGTCAGCTGTGATGCTGTACCCAATATAGGCCCATGTCTGCTTGGTGGCGGATGCCATCTGATGGCAGAGGGGGCTGAGGCTGCTGCCCCACAGCAGATCCTGGCCTAGCCACACTCATGTGGCTGCAGTACATTCCAACAGACAGGCCCTGTGTGACAAACAGCCAGGACTCCCCTGGGAATGTACTGTTGCTGTGCTAAGACGGTGGTGCAGTACATGTAGCAAAGTGCCTCCAAGCACAGAAGGCCCCAGGTTCAATTCCCGGCTGGGGCACCTGCCATCACAGTCCCAATGTTTTTAACCCATTCGCGAAACCTTAAAGTAAAGAATGGAACTCCCGTGGCTGAGAACATAAGTGTTGGTCACGATACCTTAGTTTGCTATAAATACCACACACCACATAAACATATGCATCACCCAAAGCAGAGTCCCACATATGCATCCATGGAGGCTCAAACATCAATCAGGTTGTCTGATGTCTGCACGAAAGATGTGTGTGATTCAGGTGAGTTGAACACCACCATGGTATGCGCTGTATCACAGGCATATTAATCACAGATAGCATGAAAGCCCAACAAGTGTTTGATTCACATTGACTGTAGTTGTGCAAACCTCCCTAGAGGCAGTGGGCAACATGGGCAGAAACAGTTGCACCTGCAGGCACCAGTATTGGAAGACCGATGAAGTGGCAGGATGTAGGGCCCTGTGTGGCGTTCAGAAAACTAGCATGTGCATACATCAACAATCCCACACTACACATTTGGAGATTGTCACACATATATCCAAAGCAATATATGATCACTGACCGATAAAAATGCTCATGCTACGCACAAGCAGAACAGCGAGCTGTCACAAACCAACGTCTCTGATGTATGTGCAATGTGTGTCAGGTCAGATCTCCTTCAGAGAGTAAGCACCCTGGGAAATTACTCCAAAAGTACATCCCAACGTTGCCATGCCCACACTGTGCTCATCACTGTTATGTTGGCCATGGCTCCCAAATAACACCACATCTGGTTCAATGTTGTCCTAGGTGTGGGGAGTGTGTGTCTGTCTATCCAGTGTGTGGTGGCTGTCAACA